>VYZQ01057594.1:14594-25704 GCA_013400655.1 Mystacornis crossleyi | reverse complement strand
CGCGTCTGCCCCGGGGCCGCCGGAGGCGAGGGCAGCGCGGGCTCGGCCCGGGGGGCGGCCCTGTGCCTTGCAGCCTCCGCGCTGCTCCCCTGCGGGTGAGGCCCGACCGAGCGAGGGGCCGCGCGCTGCCTTCGCCCGCGGGCGCGTAGGGGGCGCTGGGCAGAGCCTCGCTGGAGCGGTGACGGGCAGCGGGCACCGCCGAGATCCTGCGGAGCAGGGAGAGGCAATCCCCGTTCAGAGTAACTCCCCGTTTCTGGTTTGCGGTGTTTGAAACACTTTTTTCCGGTTTTTAGAATGGCTTTGTGTTGCTAATACACAGAGCTCGTCAGGAGATGGTATTGCTGAACTTGTCCTTTAGGCCCTCACCACCAGCAAGCAGCGAGCACGTGGTGGGGAGAGCAAGAGGAATGCGTTAGGGCTGACTTTTATCCCCGATAGTTGAAAATAGTGGCTTTGTTCTATTCTTGAAAACTTTACTGATGTGGGGGAAATGTTACTTCTCGTTTTTATTTATCAGATTTAAAATAAGAGGGATTATAATTTCAGTTAACATACCAAGAACCTTTTCCTAAGAATGAGTGAAACATATTTTTTAATAGCCTAGATAAAAATGCATAGTCATATTTTTAGAGGAATTCAGTTTTTCATTGATGTTTGTTTGTTATATTGATAAGGCTTACACATTTGTGCCTGAAAGGTTCCCTGACTTTGGAGTTTGCACAGCTGACAGCCAAAAGTTGTTTGGTCGACCATGTTGTCGTGGTCTTTTTGTTTCAGTGAAAAAACGATATGCATTGTTCAAGCTTTAGTGGGAATCCTTGAAATTTATTTTCCATCTACATAAAACTGGGAGTATTATAAGCCAGGATGGTACAGTGCACATTACAGGTGATGCAAAAGGAGGAAAGTGCTGATACAACCAGGCCACAAAGCATAAACTGATAAAGGCTTGCTGTGCTTCTAACTCTGTGATTAGCATGCAGCTTTTTTACTTTCAGACATCTACTGTATTTTAATACATATGTGTTTGGAGATACTCCACATAGCTTATGTTTTATCTGCCACCTTTCCTAATCCAGGGTATGTGTATTTTCTCTTTCTCCTTTCAGGGTGCTCATAGCTTTTCCTGAAAATGCTGATGGATGGCCTAGTGCCTCGTTGTTGAGCATGCACTTTCATAGGCCAGTCAGGTGTAAAAATGCTGCATTATTGAGATGTGGTTTTTACTTCTTTCAGGTGTGAAACCTGTAGCAAAGAAGAAGCTAAGTACAGATGTCCACGATGCATGAAATACTCGTGCAGGTATCTGTTATCTGAACTAAATAGTTTAGATTATTTTTCCCATTCACATGCTGAACGTGTTAATGTTTTGGTTTTTCTGTCATTTCAGCCTATTGTGTGTAAAGAAACATAAGCTTGCACTGAGCTGTAACGGAGTCAGGGATAAAACAGCATTTATCTCAGTAAATGAATTTACTGACTTGAACCTTTTGAGTGGTAAGAGCATACCTTGTGTGTTCTAAAACTCTCTGGTTTTACTAGGTTGGTGCTACATTTTTCTTCGTTCTTTTTAACCTTCAGATTATCGTTTCCTGGAAGATGTAGGAAGGACTGCTGATGCTGCTGCTCGACATTGTATTGTGCACAGTCCAGCAACAAAAAGACTTGTAAGTTTTTGATAATCCTCTTGCTGTGTTGGAGTTAGGGTTGGCTACCTTTGACTTCCCACTGAGGCAGTCCCAATCCAGATTCCAGAGCTGGTGCCTCTCTTATGAAGGTATGAATGACCGTGAATTTTAGAGCCAAAAATCAAGATGTCTCTAGGTTTATGCAGTAATAGATGGCTACATCCAGTTGCTTGGAAGAATAGATTGCTAATAATATGCAATCTTAAGATTTATGCGTGACCACTGTTGCTGTTGGATGATAGATGCGAGTTAAGAAAGTTTGAATGTTTCCTTACACCTCCACAACTTTTCAATTTTTAAGTACACTCTTCCCAGGTAAACAGTGGCTTTATTAACTGCCTTAAAATTATTATATGCTTCCATATATACCAAAGCTCCTCGAAGAATAAATCTAAGCAACAGTGGCATAAAAGCCAGCCTTATAAGGGAGAGGGGGTTTTTGCTGAAGCCCTGTCAGCAACTAAACATGCTCCCCAAACTAAAAGCAATGAATGAACAAATAAAACCCAAAAAAGCCCAACCAAGTCTACTCTGAAATATTTTGACTCATTTACAAAGAGGCACCAGGGCCATTTTGTTTTTCAGTCTTGTGACGATATCTTGAAATTTAGCACTGAACTCAGAATTCACATTGATAACAGAATAAATTCAGAAGCTTCCAGCTTTCTCTCTGGCTGGAGTCATTACTGTGTGTGTGTGTGTGTGTGTGTGTGTGTGTGTCTGTATTTAGCACCACCATGTCCTGAAAATGTGTGCTGAAGATGGTGAAACACGGCATGGGTTGCAGTTCTAGGGGTGTGGTGCTGGGCACCTTAATGGGATGATGCCCTTAGTGCTACCTTCAAATCAGTTTGTCAGTGGCTGGGATGGTGCTTGTGCATCCCTTCTGCCAGCGGGGTTGTAACCCAAAAAGCATCCTTGCGGTGGTATTGTACCCACAGTGGTCACACTGTGACTTTCATGGTATGTTAAAAAACTTATACTACGATGAGATGATTGGCATGTTGTTTTTTAATAATAAAAAAACTTAGAAAAGTGTTTCAGAGAGTTTCTAGGCTTACTTCTTTTTTTTTTTTTTTCCATTCAGGATGGTTTTTTAAGAATTCAGAGTACTTCATTAAATATGGCCCTTTCTACAATTTTCTCATAATTCCTGTCAGCTTTTTATTGTTTAATTTTCAGGGGTTTAATATATTCAGATTTCTTTTAAAAAATGTTTTTATTTTTTGCCAGTTGTACTGCTTGAGGAACAAAGCTCGAGGGTGTAATATTGAGCTAAAAACACTGCCTGTTGGATTTACAAAAAGAAGAGAAAATTCCACCACCTTCAATTCTATGTGAGTCTTCAGTTGGTTACAGTTAGCAATATTTTATTTTCACTGAGCATATAATGATGAGAATTTGAGTTCATACCAATATGCTTGCTTTAAAATCCATTAGATGCACCTTTTTTTTTTTTTTTTTTTTGGCAGAAACTATTTAATATTTCATGCTTCAGGTTTTCTTTTTTTTTAGGTTGTTTGAGCTCCGTTTAACAGCTTACATAATTCATGCTGTATTTTGAAAAATACGAATACTGAGTAATGGTAGGAAGAATCAGTGCTGTTGTGGTTCTTTTCTTTTAATTGAAACTTCGTTTTTCTGCTGGAAAAAGAAAATGCTTCTTTAGAGGTTTATGATAGGGATTGATGTAGAAAGCTTGCAGAAATCCCTGTCTTTGAAAAGGCTGACCTCAAATCTGAAGTGATGCTTCAGTACCTGTGTTGTATTCTGTGATGGGAGTTGCTGTGCTGGAGAACGTGAATGTTTGGTACAGCACAGCTTGAAGAGATAAGTACAAACAGATACAAATTCAGGAAGAAGGCTAAGGAAAATGTACATATTTTTTCCTTTATCCATTCTGTGGTTTTCCTCTCATATCCAGAGTTTGTATTTTAGAGTATTTTCACAGTAAAAATGAAAGAAATTACTAAGTATTTAATTGTGATAGGAATCAGGTCTACAGTTCAGCTCAGTAATATACTGAGGTCAAATATAAAAGCCTTCTGAGCTTCTCACAGCAGTGAGGTCCCTGATGGCTCACATCCCCGTGATGGCTCCTTTACTTGTTTTGTTCGTGGTCTGTTTTGGTGGCAAGTTGTTTTCAGGATGCGTTTTACCTCTGTTCTGGGAGCTGTGCACTCCACAGTGTCAGTCTCTGGCTGGCCACCAGAGGTCTGTCTCTGACAGAGTAATAACCCACCTGGAAATTGCTCCACACATGCACCTGGGTTGTTTAGGCAGTTCTGGAGAAAAGCATAGGGGGGTTTGCTTTAGCACATAAAGTAGTTTTTAGCAGAACATTAGGCATCAAATAGATGTAGAAGTGTAACCTTTTAAAGTGACATTATTTTACCAGTTCTGTTAAAGAAAACCCAGAGTGAACCAATGGAAAGAAAGGAAATCTGAGGTATTTTCTTGTCCCTCTGCCCCAGATTTATAGGTCTCCCCTCAGAACAGACCAGGTCTGCTCCCGACCTTGCAGAGGTTGTCTCCCTCTGCACTGACTTCCCTGTCTTTGGCTGCATGCGCTACCTTTTACAGATCCCTTTTACTAGCCTCATGCTGGAAAAAGCATCTCAGGCTTAGAGCTGGGTTTCACTCGATTGGGGAATTTCCTTAATGTTATGGATAAAAAAATAAACATGTTTAACAAGTACAGGGTAAGGAGTAGCCTTCAAGAACAAGTGCAGGAAGCCTGGGAATGCTGGTGTCAGTAGCTAAGAGGACAGAAGAACACAAAGGGCAGAGACACAGAGAGGTTTGACGCTGTTGAGAAGATCCTGGGCATGGTACAGTCCTATGCTGACAGACATTTGCCTTCATGTATCATGTTCTTTTTCCTCTAGAAAGCCTTCTGGGGTACACACTGAAGCATAGCTTGCACTGGGGACAAATTAAACTTTGAGCAAATTATGCATTCATGTGTATTGTGTACTTTTTGTTGTTTTCATAGAAGCAGATTTAAAAACTAAGAGAATGGGGCAAGGAAGGTGACTTCTTGGCAAATAGGCATGAAAATATTTCACAGGCTGTTCAAATTCAGTGATGCATATTAAAAATTAACATCTCTTTTTTGGATGGGTTTGTTTGTTTGGTTGGTTTTTTTTGTTTGTTTGTTTGTTTGGGTTTTTTTTTTTTGGGTGGGGGGGTTTAAATTGGCGTGTTCTGCTTACTCTCTTTAAACGGGTTCTAAGGAATCAAGTTTGATCAAACCAGTAAGTATCAGGCATATAGCACCTATCTCATGGGACTTTATGACACCCATAACATTTTGTTGGATATCACATTAAAATTAGGTAAAGCTGTGCAAATACTCATCTATCCATTATAGGAGCTTAGCACCTGACAGTGCACAGGGTCTGGTGTGTCCCTCTCCTGTAGATGTGAGCCCCTTCTGTGCTATTTGTTAGTCGAGATTTATAGACTGATTGCTCCAGAGTGTAGAGGCTGGAAGCTGCTCAACATCTGTGCGTGGAAAACTGAGAACAGGCTTTTCGTGCATCCTCTTCACAGTCTCCCTGCGAGCCAAGCTGTTGGGCAGTATGAGGCAGGAATGAGAGTAGTCCAAAACTAGGAAGTACAAGATGTATTCTTGTGTCATCCCCTGCCCGTGCCAGCGCTGCAGGACAGATCAGTGTTGTTTCAGTGTGTCAAACAGACTTTTCATTTCCTGGATTCCATGAGTTTGTTTGCTAAATCCGATGTTGTGAAAGCATACGTGCCAATGCTGGGCAACACATGGATTAGACTAATGTGTAATATTGAATATCTAGATAATGCAGAGTCATTAGAAAGTAGTCCAGAGTGTTAACTCATGGTACATCTGACTTTTTATTCATAAATTATTTTTAATGTGCTGCTTCACCCTATGTTTCCTGTGGTGCCCTTATTTTCAGTACAACTGAGAGTTCCCCTCTGGATACATTCTGTCATGGAGTTGATGGGGTGAATTGCTGGGATAGGAAGCCTCAGGTAAAGGGGTGAAGGATGAGGCCAGGCAGAAACCAATGGCAGGAGCATCAACTGGAAAGCTCCAGCCAGCAGATCGAGTGGGAGGAGGGGAATGAACTTGCAAGTCCATGGCTCCTTGTTTGCTGGCAGGAGATGATGTAGTGAGACACTGAAATGGGGCAGTGCAGTTCCCTGAGCTCTGCAGTTTGTGCTGCCCTGCTCCAGCCCATAGCAGCAGTGGCATGGAATGCTTCGTGGAGTGAGCTGTTACTTAAATGCAGATGACTTACTCAATTAGGCATTTTCATTTAGAAAAGGAACATAATACATGTCTGTTACATTTGAAGTAAATACTACCCAGAGAGCCATAGTGGAAAATGAAGTCAGTGAGATCTGGAGCCAGGATATCTAACTTTAATCAGAACTTGTTGTGAAGCAGCTTTGATGGCATCTACAGTTGACATCAAGCTCTCTGGGCACAGCCCAGTGATGGTGAGGGATGCTTCACTTCAACAACAGGCACCCAGCAGGTTGTTTTTCAAGACTTCATTGTACGGTGAAGAGTATGAGGCTATTCCTGTTCCAGGCTTCTTTTTTTCTTGCTTGCTTCTATCCTGTTCTTAATCTATCTTGCCTCTTTCTGCAATTTACTTCCAGGCAAGAGTACTTTGAAGAGAGATGAAGTCATTAATTGCAGTTTTGGTATTAGTGTGCTGAGAAAAAAAATCAAACATTTCATTTTTTCATAGTGGAATTTTTGACAAGAAATGAGCTTTTTAACTTCAGTTTCACAGCACTTTCTGTGCACTATTCTGTAGACTAGATTGTGCCTGGAAGGGGGAGGGAGGGCGGAAGTCTGAGAAGAACCCTCTTAAGCTGATTTTACAGCTGCAGCAATGAACTGAGTCTGCTTCAGTGAGCCCACAGGGAACCAGTCTTGCATGTGAAATGAGGATGTACTGTGTGGCAACCGTTTGTACAGACACATGAAGAGTGTTCCTAGCAACAGGTAGCAGAAGTACTTTCTAGAGCATTTCTTTTTCAAGTGCCTGTGTTGGAGACAGTCCTCTGGGCCACATACATGTTTCTGTGAGCTGTATCATGGTTTGTCTTGTCTCACTGATTTGGCTATCTTGATTTAAAGATCAAAGTATCACAAAAAGGGTTGGTCACTTAGAACAGATAAACACGGCCTGTTAGAAAAAATTGTGGAAGATGGTGAGTTAAATGAAAAAGTGCTAGCAAGCCTCATGTTAGTTAATAACATAGAATAAAACCCTCATCTGAACAGTCCTTATAAACATTTTAATAAACGTGCCTATCATTAGTGTTTTCTTCAGCTAATGGTGGTGACCCTATTTCTGTGTCTAAAGGTCACTAAATTTTACTAAAGTCTCCCTGGGAAAGTGCTTTGAAATAGTACCATTCCATGTTAAATGGCAGATATTAATGCATCTGAGAGGAATCACAAGCTTGTTATTGCAAGGGAACTGAACTGGTTATATAACCCTATTGATATGCCAGTTTGCTCTGTGTGTATGTTATCACTGGTGTTTCCTTCAGCTGTTAAGATAAGAATTGCAAAACCTTGTTTTCCTTACCTTGCAAAAAAACTCCCAATATTCCACTCAATGACTTTGAGTTATTTCAAAACATTTTGCAGTTTGATAATTTAAGACTACCATACCAATATACAAAATAGCGTAAAATTCATGGGCCCAAATACTATGCCAGCCTCTGGTTAGATAGATGTTATATGATTAATAATGTTTTCTGTGTTATGCTCCAGCTCTGGTCTTCCTACCTCTTTCAGACCTGATGTTCTCTAATTTCACCTTCTCATTCAAACAAGGCATTCTCGTTCTCCGCTTTANTCTCCTAGAAACAACTAGGTAAGGGAATTATTTATTTGATAAGCTCACTTTATAAAAAGTGCTTGCATTTAAAATTTATATAATAGTTAATTGATCTTAGCGGATAAGTTTATTATTTTGATAGTGGATGCACGTACATTCATCTCTGCAGCCAGCTAGAGCCTGCTGGATAATGTTTCATCTGCCTGATAAACAAATTAAAAAACATGTTGGAACAACAGTGTGTTTACTTTTTATTGTAGACCAGAATCTTTGCATAACTGAGGGTGATTATCCTGGATACAATGACTCATTCGTCTTAAATAATGTTTTAAAAAGTAGCTTAAACAAGATACACCATTAGATGTCCCTGTCTTTCACAGGTGTTTAAGCTCTGATTTCTAAATCTTTGCTGTTTGTCATGAGTGTGAATTTCTGAACCAGAACAAAAGGCCAGGAACCTACCTTTTAGATTGTGCTTTCTCTTAGGGGTTCTTTCAGAAAGGTTTCTGCAGATTTTCTGCGAATNTACCATACCAATATACAAAATAGCGTAAAATTCATGGGCCCAAATACTATGCCAGCCTCTGGTTAGATAGATGTTATATGATTAATAATGTTTTCTGTGTTATGCTCCAGCTCTGGTCTTCCTACCTCTTTCAGACCTGATGTTCTCTAATTTCACCTTCTCATTCAAACAAGGCATTCTCGTTCTCCGCTTTAACAAACGTGAGCAGAGAGGAGGGAGGAATCACAAGGCATGCTGCTCAAATCTGCTGAGGCACACATTGTTTTGGGGACCCTAGGCTTCATTAATTCTTTTTATTCCAATTATTACCTTCTTGGGAGCTGGGGGTTCCTACTTGCTTTTTTTTTTTGGTAAATACTAATACATCTGATTTTACTTATTAAAAAAAAAGAAAGGAAGTACAGTTCAGCTGTAAAACTCAAGTTTTCTCCTAGAAACAACTAGGTAAGGGAATTATTTATTTGATAAGCTCACTTTATAAAAAGTGCTTGCATTTAANACCTACCTTTTAGATTGTGCTTTCTCTTAGGGGTTCTTTCAGAAAGGTTTCTGCAGATTTTCTGCGAATGAGCGAAAAAGACAAGTAGAGACTGCCTGATCTAGCAAAGTATTCTCTACCTAATGCTGCCTTTCTTAAGGTGATACTGCTCTTGAACTATGCTTGAGTAGCTTCTGTTCTCAGGTATTAATTATGATAGCTGGAAAGGGAAGATGGGTCATAAAAATAACAACTAACGTACAGAAGAAGGGAATGTGACATCACTTTGCCTCTACCGAAAGTTTTACAATCTTTCTGTGAAATGTTTGTTCTTTCAAACTTATCCATATTATGCCAGAAGGCAACTTCCTTCCCTGGCCATGACACATTTTCTATTGAGACCATCATTGCTGGGAAAAGTTGAGTCCCCTGTGTTCTGTAGGACCTGGCCTCAGCTGGGACTCTGGCTATTATTCTTGCAGAGATTTGGTAATCTGTCCTGAGTGACATGCCAAAAAGCAGTTTCCCTTCCTGAAATTAAAGGGCAGCTGGAATATATTCCCTTTTAAAATGTGAAATACTGTTGATCAGTTAATTCATGATACCTTATTATATTTGTAAGGAACAGATTTTCATCCCATGAGGACTTGAAATTCAGCAGGATGTGGGAGCATTACATCTTTCAAAGGACATATCAGCTTCTCTGCACACCCCTTTTACTCTTTTCAAAGCCATTCAAAGTCTTAACTGTGTATTTTCTTTTGCACCCATGCTGTAGACTACCAAGCTTTATCATAGAAAAAAGAAATAGTAGTTGTTACCAACTAACAATAAGAATATGCATTTCTTTTTCTTTTCAGGGAGAACAAGTTCTACTGGCATTTGAAGCTCGTATTTCCTCACTGTCATGCTGAATACACTTTAAAAGGGTACAGAGCTTTAAAAAAGATTTTTATAAAGTTTAAATTAATCTGCTGAAGTTGAACTGCGAAATATTTTTATCAGTTCTTACTGAGTTCTGTTATACAAGGTAAACTGAGGTATTAATTTGAGCCTTAATTAAAAGGGCATTTCAATTAAAAAAATATTGAAAGCTGTGTAGTCCTTTCCTCTTTGAAAGCTAGGAGGCTTTTCAAATCAGGCAAAATGTTCAGTTGTTTGTCCTTTTTTTTCTCTATGTAAATAGAGAGCTTGTATATTCATAATAGTAGTACCCCTACACCTAACATATTCTGTTCTCATGGAGCAGATGTTCAGCAAGATTTGCCATCCCTCCTCACCTGCACTCTGGAGCTGACCTTCATACAGGGTGAAACGTTTGCACTGTTTGCTTTGCAGGGAAGTCCACAAACACGTTTTGAAAAGGCAAAAAAAATAAGCTTTTATTGACAAATGTTTCTCCTTTTTTCCTAGCCTGAAGGGAGGTGAGAAGTATGCTGTTGTCTGCTTCTAGGGCTGCAGGAACAGCACGTTTCTTTTGCAGGATTAGAAACTAGAGATATGCATCTGTTTACTCCTCATACGTGCCTGTGAAATCCCAGTGCTGAAACTGAGATAAAGCTGTCCATATCTGTGCAATATTGATAGACATTTATGATCCTCCCATAAACTACTCAGCTGTGCCACTGTAGCATGCTAATATACAGCTTCCTTCAAGTGACTCATAATAGTTATTTGTGTATATGATGATCGATGTCTCACATGCTTGATTTTTATCTCTGGTGAAAGGGTGCCTGACGATAAAACACTTGTTGATATTCTCAAGCCATACATTGATCCAGTGGAGTCAGATCCTGTAGTTTGTCAAAGGTGTGTATTGAATAACTTTTCTGCCTGGTTGGTCTAATGTACTAATAAAAGAAGGGAATGGTTCTGAATAAATGACTTAAATTAGCTGCACTATCAGCTTGCAGAGCTGAGTTCCCAGTCAGCAGTACATCTTTAATTCCTGTGATGAAAACCATCCTAACATTCACCCACCAAGTAACCCTGGGGTATGGCCACCGAATTTAAACCAGCAAAAGATTAAGAAAGTGAGTCACAGCATAAAGACCAAATAAAGCAACTGTAATTCTGAAAAATGTAGCCATAAGTAACCTCAGTGGAGGTGACAGTAAAGCTTCAGAATAATTAGAAAAACATACTAATAATTATAATCCTCATTTATAGGAAACAATATGTAGCAAATTATTGTTTTCATTTAAAAATACATTATTTTGGCTATTGACGTGCATAAGATATCCATATCTTATGGATGACAGGAAGAAAAGTCATTGCACATAATTTCTGCATCTTTGCTGCCTTTTTTTTTTCAGATTAAAAATCTACACAGTAGCTCCTCAGTCAGATGTACGAATTTTAATGAAAATAGAAAACAGGAGCCGAAACTCTATCAGGTAAGGTGGTTTTTCAGTTTGTGTGTTTACTAATGAAAAATAACAAAAAGATTTAACATGTTTCTTAGTCTTTAATTTTACAGTTGGAGATTTCATAATATGGATTAAACTTCAGTGAGTAATTACAAATGGTCTTAAAAATGATTTGGCAAACATGCTCACTCTGTGTCTTT
>VYZQ01057593.1:88174-142781 GCA_013400655.1 Mystacornis crossleyi | reverse complement strand
AATAATGTTGTAGTACTGGGCAAGGAACTCTAAACCCAAAGTGCCTTAGATAATGCTCGAGCTGATTTGCGGTTGCAAGTGGAAACCAGTTGAAGCCGGATTGTACGAAATGGTCTCAGCCCTGTAATCATCCCAGCTATTACCAAGTTTCTTGCTGGGTTATAACTTTACATAAATTCGGTGTTTGGTGTAAAATACAGAGTGCTGTATTTCTCTGGAAAAGGTCTGAAGCCATTGGCCACATCTCCTGTATTCCCAATCCAGCAGATTTATTTTCCACTCTAAGTCCCCACCGTTCAATCCGAGGGCAACATTTTTAGATTTCTTCAAATAATAATGAGATTTGTTGTTGAGTACTGCAGGTCTGGGATTTCAGTCCTGGAGATACAAATCTGTCCTGCCTGCTTGACAGGGCAGAATATCTGCTGGTCCTTGTTATCACTTGGAACTTGTTATCACTACCCAGCGTGGAGGGAAGCGTCCTCTCACACAGACCAGCTCTGTCTGGAGTTGGGCTGTATGGGAAGGATGAGAGACTCAGCAGTAAAGCTTTACTAGAACAAATTACCAATAATGCACTGAGGTTACACTGCTTTTTCTCATGTCAGAAACATCGAGAAGGTAACAGGACAAACAGCAGAAACTGCCTTTTTTTTTTTCCTCCTTTTTTTTCTTTTTTTTTTTTTTTTTTGTTTGATGTTTAGACTGAGAACATATCTTTGATAACGAGGTGTAGGATGGTTTCCAAGCCATCATCTTTTCTTCCCCGAGATCAGCTCGGTTGGTTGGCGCAGGTGCTGATAGTGCCAAGGTTGTGGGTTTGTTTCCTGCGTGGGCCACTCGCTTGAGAGTTGCATCTGGTGATCCTTGTGGGTCCCTTCCAACTCCCGAATATTCTGTGATCTGAATGTTCAACAAGAGCTGTCGTATCAGCAGGCTTAGCACACCTCTTTGAGATCACGCTGTGTCGTGGTCTCGTTGCCCGAGGTAGCTGGAACAGCTGATTGTGGAGAGACACTTGGCCTGCAAAGCCTTTGAACAGTTATGTGGAAGGTGACAAATGGTTGCAAGTTTATTTTAATTTAGTTGCTGGGTGTCTGCTGGGCAGTGAGGCTGCTCTCCAAGGGTGGAGAAACAACACAGGCCGGCGTGGATCATCAGATATCCATCTCTCTGATAAACAGAGTTGAAATCTTGGAGACATACTTTTTCCTATTTATTTACTCTTAGTCTGAAGAATGACAAAAGACGTAGGCAATTGGAAGATAAGCTCTCAGGAGCTCCCAGATTGATTTTGCTCGTGATGGGTTGCTACGGAGATCTGTAAGAGTGGGAAAATGAGGGTCGCTCTTTACACTCCCAGTGAAAGCAGTGTGAACGTAATTGTAAGGAAAACATGAAACAGACCTCTAAAAAGCCTGCAGTTTGTTGTTCCTGTGACTTTCCAGCGTACTGGGCATGTTGTGTGAATCAGTGCTGGTGAACAGAAATGAAGACTGAAGGTGATTCTTATGGATGGAGCCCACACCTGCTATACTTGCTCACCCTAGGAATCTGCTGTGATTTGTAGTGAGGCAATGGATGTATTTAGAAGCACATTAAGAGACATTGTTGGCATTTCTTAACAGATGATCTCTGAGATAAGTGTCCAAGGACAGGAAGTACATATCTGTTTAATGGATAAGATTTTGTGGGAATTTTTTGCTAACGGTAATTTTAAAATTTCCTTTTATAGTTTGCTGAGCAACTGGTGGTTTAAAAAAAGGCACTTTAAAGAGGCTTTTAAAAGCAGTTGTCCTCCTTGCTTTGTAGGGGTGCTCTGTGTGGGTAGAGAGAGTGGAATAAACTTCTTCATCCTTGCGTGGTCTCACTGCAAAGACAAATCCTGAGCCATAGACCCTGGGCATCGACTCGGTCATGGCCATTATCCAGCTGCCACAGGCTAGGAGCAGTGTGTCCTCTCCTCCGCCCTTACATCGGGACTTCAGACCTAAGAAGACCATAGCCACAACATCTTACTAGTGAGGGGAGTGTCTGTAGTCAGTTTGCTAATGCAGTTTTATTCCAGAGTCTCTTTCTTGTGGAAATTAAGGACCCCACTGGTTTATTATTTTATTCACAGGCTTTGTGTTCTAGACCTAAATGAAATGCTGATACCCCTTGAAGCTGCTTACAAATGGCAGGAAGTGTTTTCCCTTACCTTCCCTGCATCACCTGTAGTGTTTTTAATTCGTCTCCTTCCTTTCTTCCTCATCCCCCACTGTGATCCCTCATGGCCATGCTGCTCTTGGTTTGCACCGTCTTTGAGAGGAGTTGTTTCTCTAAAGAAAAAAGTTGCAAGCTCCTGAAGCAGAGCAGGAAAATAGCAAATCAAATTCTTTGGTGCGCTGAGGATGAAAATGCTGTTCTAGGTCTGGCAAGTGGCTCGGCCATGTTTTACACTTTAAATTTTTAAAGTAAAATTGCGGTGATTGAATCCCTGCTGAACCTATACTTTCACCCTTCTTTCAGCAAAGGAGAAAAGGAATATCAGAACATGGTGATAGGAGAGACTTGGGCCCAAAGAATCTGACTGATTGCTAAATCAAAATGTTTTATTTGCTTTTAACGTTGAAATATCATTTGCAATACAAACATTCTCTGTACCTGGTTTGAGTCAGTGCAGAACTCTGGTTTTTTTCAATGTTCATGGCTGCACTGCTAACTTAAATGTGTGACTGTGTAAGGAAGGGAGACTTCTTAACCATGATGTATCAGATCACTGCCAGGAGCCAATAAATGAATGCCCTGACTGGGTCTGGCACATGTTGGCTCCCTAATTCACTTTCCCTGCACAAAAAGATAAGAGGAATGCAGGCCTCTCCCTTTATCTCACACAGTAATAACCTCAGCAAAGATTTGAATGGGACACAGGATTATTAGGATTGTAAGGTCTTGCTTTCCTTTTCAAGTAGGATGAAACTAAATGTACTCATCTGTTGGGTTAGATGAATACAATGGGTTCTCAGCTGTAGGCTTTCATCACTGCAGCAATCTTGTGTGATTTGGCCTGGCAGGGCTCCGGGCTCACAGAAATTTTGTGGGTGTCAGATGTTTGGCACTCAGAACCAGCCACTGAGAGCTGTTGTCATACTTGTGTCTCCCTGCTTTCTAGACTTCAACATTTAGAATACTGTCACCGTTTTCAGCATGCGATACTTAGAGGAGACTGATGAAAAGCTGCTTTGCTGAGTCCAGTTTCAGTTACATGGGCCTGAGCAATAGTTTGCTCAAATGCTCCTGTGAGTGCTCCGACAGGATCGTGATGCAGGCTAGCAGGATGTTTGCTCAGACACGGATCTGGGCTTTTTTTGGATTTGGTGTTTTCTAGGAGCCAGCTGACAGTGTTGGACTGGCGGCTGCCTTCACAGGGACTGTTGTCAAGACTGTTGTTTCTTTTGCTTTTGTGAAAGCAAAAGAAAACCGGGGTTTGAAATCACGCATCTCAGTTTCACAGCCTATTTTCTGAGCAGCACGTGCAGCAGCCACTGTAGCCATGCTTACTGCGCTCTAGAAAACTGCTTTTTGTGATGTTTTTCACTGTCCCAGATGACATAGCACCTTTGTTTCCCCATCCCCATTGCAGGCTGTCCTACCAGAGAAACGATGATGATGACGAAGAAGCCGCCAGAGAACGTCGCCGGCGGGCTCGACAGGAGAGGCTGCGGCAAAAGGAAGAAGGAGATCTCTCAGGAGAAGTAACGGAGAAATCCGAAGTTAATGCCCAAAACAGGTAAATATCTGATCTTGTTCACTGACAAGGCAGTGGGAATTTTTGTTCAGAGCAGAGAGCTTTCGGAAGAGGTTTGCTTTGGTGCTTGGATTTTAAGTACTGGGCTTGGCCATCCTTTAACTGAAGAAGGACCTAACACTGTGAGGATCACCCTGGCTGTGCCTACGTGGGGTGGGAGGCTGAGGCCACGCTCATGACACATAACCAGGCGTCCTCAAGGCTGTGTGTGGGGTAATTCAGCTGGGGCTCATGGAGGCTCTCAGGTCCTCTCAGGCACGGACGCATCTGGCCTCACAGAACACCACATCTTCTGTTCTGCTAACAGGGATCGTGGCATCGCAGGGCCAAAACACTGGGTGGCACCCAGTCCTCAAGCTGTAGCTGCAACATGCCTGCAGGGTGCTGGGTGTGAGCCCTAGGCCACAGAACTCATCTGGCATTGTCAGTGTCAGACAGGTAGAAAGAGCAGGAAAGCTTTTGCAGTGAGGTGACACTTCAAATCATAGAATCATCAAAGCTGGAAGAGACCTTTAAGATCATCAAGTCCAACCACAAACCCAGCAGTGCCCCTGTGGCCCCTAAACCATTAAACTGTATCACTCGTGTCCTTCACCCACTTGTCACAAGCTGAGTGTCCCTTCTGTCTGTCCAGAGCTGGCCTTCCAGTCCGTCCATCATTTATTTAGTTTCACGTAGTCACAAATAATATACCCAAAATTCCAGTGGCCATAACACAACTGCTAGAAGAAACCAGGATTTCATAGCAGGTGCTAATAGATACTGAGCACATTCTATTTCAGGCAAGGAGAATGGATATGGATAGCAAAACAGCAGCTAAATTTTGAAGTGAGTAAAACACAACCGTGGAATGATGTTACAGCGAGCTTTTTTTCCTTGAAACTGTGAAGTGCAGATGTTGTTAGAAAGAATTTGGGTTTTTTTAATGCAAACCTGTCCCTTTTACATAGTGTGGCAGGAGAGGAAAGCAAGCGTTCTACAGATGATGAAGCTGCATTGCTGGAGAGACTGGCAAGACGGGAGGAGAGACGCCAGAAACGTCTGCAGGAAGCCCTGGAACGCCAAAAGGAATTTGACCCCACGATCACAGATGGGAGCTTGTCACTGCCCAGCAGGAGAGAAGTAAACAATGTGGAGGAAAACGAGACCACGGGGAAAGAGGAAAAGGCTGAAACACGCCGAGGACGCTATGAGACTGAGGAGACAGAAACAGTTACCAAATCGTACCAAAGGAACAACTGGAGGCAAGATGGGGAAGACGAGGGAAAAAAAGAAGAAAAAGACAAGGAGGAGGTACAGGAGGAGAAACCAAAGGAGCTCCCCGTAGAGGAAAATCAGGTAGATGTGACAGCAGAAAAATCCACAGATAAAGAAGAGGCAGTAACTGTGAATGCAGAGGAACACAAAGCAGAGAACGATACAAACACTGTGCCGGAAGGCACGCCAAGTGTAACTGATGCTGTAGAGAAAGAGAAGCTTAGGGATGAGGAAAAGGCTGAGGAAGAAAGGAAGGAAGCAGAAGAAAGGGAGAGGTTAAAAGCAGAGGAAGAAAAGAGGGCAGCTGAGGAAAAACAAAAAGCAGAGGAGGAAAAGAGGGCAGCTGAGGAGAGGGCTAAGGCAGAGGAGGAGAAGCGAGCAGCTGAGGAAAAACAAAAAGCAGAGGAAGAAAAGAGGGCAGCTGAGGAGAGGGCCAAGGCAGAGGAGGAGAAGAGGGCAGCTGAGGAAAGAGAGAGGGCTAAAGCAGAAGAGGAGAGGAGGGCAGCTGAGGAAAAACGAAAAGCAGAGGAGGAAAAGAGGGCAGCTGAGGAGAGGGCAAAGGCAGAAGAGGAAAAGAGGGCAGCTGAGGAAAAGGCTAAACTAGAAGCAGAGAAATTAAAGGAAAAAGAAAAGATGGAAGAACAGAAAATAGAAGATAAACAGGTAAAAGAGAAGAAAGTAGAAGACAAAAAACCTCAAGCAGCTTTCTTAAAAAAACAGGTACAGTAAACATTTTGCACCAAAATAAGACACCTGTGGTTTGTGTGAAATGTAATGCAAGAAAAGATTGAATTGGAATTTCCTCACGGATCTAGTCCTGTACTGAAATTACTAATACTTGTGCTGTCGCTCTCTCTTTTTAAAAATAAAGCCCTTCCTTGCTTACCAATAATTCAGTGCACAGCAGGCCTGACCTCACTCCATCGTTCAAAGAAAACCTTGCATGTTCAGACCCCTGCACCCGCTTCTGCTGCCTTTTTTTCCTCTCAGCTGCTATAAACTGGCCCAATGCAGTAACACGTGAGGTGGAGGCAACGCATCTTGGCACAAAACATTACGAGCACCTGTTAAACTGCGTGAGGAATGTTGTGTGCTAAATGCAATCACAGGAGAGGGCTCTGTGCTGGGACACGTGAGCATGATGCCACGCAAGGGAGGAAGGCCCAGATGGGGGGAACGGGAGCATTTGGAGAGGGTTCAGGGGGCACAGCAGCACAGGATGGAGTTGTGGCTGCACGCAGGATCGGTACGTGAGCACAGTGTGGAGAAACAGAAGCGCAAACAGACGGTGATGTTGTCGTGTTAAAAAAATAAATAAATTGTTGCAAAACCCAAAAACAAAGGAGGAAGAAAAAGCGGAAGCTAAAAAGGAAAAGCTGCCAGAAGAGAAGCTCCAAGCTACCTCCATAAAAGATCAGGTAACTCATAAACCACAGATTTAGATGGGATAGGGAAACCTGAGATATGAAAACAAATAAGGCACCTATAACTGAAAGCTGATTTTTCAGCAAAGTACTTAAACTTGTGCTCCACTTCAAGAACATGGGTAATCCTGCTGAAATAAATAGGGATGAAGCTCCTTAAGTGCTTAAAATTAAGTAAATTCTTAAGTAGTTTGTTCTTTTAGAGCTTTAGGACCAATTCCCGTTTGTCTTAAAACAAATATTTCAGTGAACTCAGTTCGGTCAATAACACAAGTATGGTTTTCCCCCTAGGGATGAATTTTTCAGGGCAGTATCAACTAATCATCCTTCCCTGGTTTCCTCTCACTTTACTGTGAACTTTTTCCCTGTGAATGAGACCTACTCTAATAATAATCATCATCATGATAATCAATAATAATCATCATAGTGATAATAATATTCTAGGCCCCTTGGCTACCTGACTGCCTTAACTAATAATTCCCCCGCAAACTGCACTACCCCATGATATAAACTGTGCCATACCCAAGATTCTTCTTTTGTTTTAAAGAGAAAATCTACAAAATTCACTGCATTGCATTTCCACTGTAAACACAGGAGCTGGTGCCATGGTGTTTTACTGTAGGGTAAGTAAATAAGATTTGGGGACCGTTTACTCTTCCGGATACAGCCGGACACAGGGAGCCGTGTTCAGAGCTGTGCAGCAGCTGTGGCTGTGGTTCAGTGCAGCAGGTCTCAAAACAGCCCCTGATTCTGGTTAGGGGAGACTGGTCAGAGCCTTGGAAGTTTGGACCCATTTGGGTTCAGCCAGATCTGTGTGACTTGGAGGGAGCCAGAGCACGGATTGCTGCCTGTCCAGTGGGTTGGGGCCACTGAGGGTTGCAGAGGGTCCACTCCAGGGTCCTTAGTTAGCAGACGAGTTTGGAACATGCTGTAGCTGCTTAGCTCACCCTCAGAGAGCGGGGAGGAAATAGCTGCACGCAGAATAAGGGGTGGATTGCATTAAGAAGACAGAACCAGTTTCCACTATTCACTTTCGCGTGCAATCTTTGAATATTACAAGGAAATGTAAAGAGGAGCCTGTAACTGACCACAAACTTTGATTTGCAGGGAACTCGAGACACAGTTGTCCTGCTCGTTCTTATGCAGAGCTCGGCCAACTCTCCCTGGAGCTCTCATCATGCTTTTAAGCCCTACCCACTGGGCTAGATTATTCCAGGAAATTGGCAAGACTTATAAAAGTTACTTGTGATTTTAGTGTTTCCATCTTTGGATGCTCAAGCTGAGACAACTTAATAGAATCCCACTTCCAGTGCAGTGCTGAATACCCATGCTGAGCACTCAAAATGTCTTGAAAAATCTCAGTTGTTGCTTCTTTACTTGTGAAGAAAATTTGATGATCAGGCAAGCTCAGGCTTCCATCCCCACTTCTTCCCCCCTTTCCAGGACATGCACGTTCAATGAGGTCTCTTTCTGAATGTGCATACAGCTAAGAGGGTGCCAGCGTTTCATGAACAAGACCCTGAAGGAATGGAGTGTATCTACATAATCAAGTTTTGGCTTTTGCTTTGGCCCTCAAAGTTCAGGTTTCGATTAATTTGGCAAGCAAAAATTGTCTCTCTTTCTGAACTTCTGCGCAGTTTTTGGTTCTTAAAAGTGACCTGAGAAGTTCGTAAGAACAAGCTTTCTCATGATGTGAGGCTCCTGGTATTTCCTGCTTCCAGTTTGGCTAGACGTGCTGCAGCAGTTGCTTTTCTCATGGTATTTGGGGATGGTGGCTGACGCTGCAGGGGAGCCGTAGGCCCAGATGCCCACAGCTTTTATCTCACCCAGTAGCTGAGCCCAAGTAAGGAATCAAATCTGCCAGATGGGCCCCAACCTCAGTAAGGGATTTGCTTCAGTCTGAAGGTGTTCAAACTCAAGGTTTAGAAATCTCAGCTCTCAAATAATAGCATAAAAATCTAACAGAAAAGCAGCAGTGTAGAGAAAGATTAAAATATAAATACACAAGGCTGGAAATTTGCTAACCATGCCTTTGATCATGTTCTGTCTTGATACCAAGATTTGTGAGAACATGTGAACTATTTCAGTTCAGGTATTATCACTCATCTGCTCCAAGTGGAGTCCTTTTTGAATTCAGCAGGAGCTGAATTAGTCTGTAATTTAGAGAAGCAGTGAGACAAGGGAAAGAACTCATTCTCTTGTCTGCCTTTGGAATGAGATACAAAAGTTTCTGCTTCTGTGCTAATCAAGCTCTGTTTTGGTTTTAAAATTAGTAGGAGAAGGATTGGGCCCAAAAGATGTGAAATGTTTCTGAAATATCTTGTTTTACCATCTTCTTGAATAAAGAGGCCAAGCTGTGCTAATGGTTTTCTCAAATGCAGAAACATAATCATAAATCCTACTGGCTTCTGAAATGCTATTTCCTAACCTATTAATTTTTAAAATGTATTGTCTTAATATTAGTTTTCTCAGTGATTTCAAATAAGATGTAAGAGATACAACCCTCCCCAGTGGACCTGAATACATAAGGCAGCTGGAAGTGTTGGCTTTGTATAAGACTTAGGAAGGTCTTGATGAAAATCTCAGCAAAGGAAATCTTATGCTCTCAGAATCCCAGGACGGACATCCTGGCATGAGAAATCTTGCACCAGTCAACACAGCCGGTTTCAGTATCACCCTGGCTGGGGCTGGAGAGTCAGGAGATTGCTGACAGACAGCAGAGGTTCTTGCTGAGAACGTGATCACCAGCTCACCCCAATTTGGGAGCACCCAGAAGGTGATACTGTCCGATGGCATCCATCAGGATAAGTGAACAGCCCTGCTTGTCTCAGCCCAGCTCCTGGAAAACAGCAAACCATTCCTTGAGGCCGCTGGTAATAATGGCCCTGCTTGTAGCAGTTGCAGTATCATGGCCAAAGAATGCACGGCCATGGAAGCTGAGCTCCCCTCTTGTCCGGCAGGGAGCTGCTGCCAGGTCGTGGCTAAAGCCTGCTGGCAGGAGAGGGTGGGAAAAAGTCTGCACTGTGCTGCTGCCTGCTCCCAGAGCAGCACAAATGCCTCTGTTGGTTGTGTCCAACATCCCCCTCCAGCAGCAAATCTGTTCCAGTGGTTGAACCATCCTGTGCTTGCTCATAACGTGTGCTACCACGGTGGTGTCCATCCCATCAGCTTCTCTGAGCTGCAAATGGTGCCTTATCCCGGGCTTAGAATTAAAAGCCAAACATGGTTGGAGGGGGAAAAGGGATTTTACCTTGGAGTTTATTAAGGATCCTTAGATCCAGGCAGGAGCACCCCGCAGGAATGTCCCCCCCCCGGACCGATGCACAGAGTGCACGTTGGAAATGCACAGCGGAGAATGCACACCCCAGGCTCCCCGTGATCCTTTGCTTATACAATTATAGACATTGCATATTAGCATATCTATCATAGATTTTCCAATGGGAGGCTCAGGAGGAGCCCCCTCGTAGGGAATGTTCCCCCTGCCTGGGTCTATCTTAGTTTACAGAATGTGTTCTGGAGAGGACCTTGGGTCTGGGGCTCACTGACCCCCGAACTACGAAGTTTCTAAGATATTCGGTCTCCCACCCTAACAGAACTTTGGGTCTAAGCTCGTTATCAAACTTAGGGAATTACAAGTATGTGGGCTAAAAGCACAAGGGATACAGAAAGGCTGCATAAAAGTGTATATGAAGGGGGATATGAGAGAAATATATGAAAAAGCAAAAAGCATTATGGCATCACAAACTGGCCTCAGGTGAAGTCTGACTCTGGGACTTCACTCAGCACCAGCCTAATTCAATGCCTTAGGAGGATCTTGGCTTTGAAGACTCTGAACTCATCCTTTGTAGGTAAAGATTTTGCTTCTCCGGGAGTTGTTCTTTGATGAAGAAGAACAGAAATTTTCTTTGATTTGGGGTGTGAAGCTGTGTACTGCTTTTTTATTTCAAGGTGCAGCTCAGGACACCTTAAGAGCAGTTGTGTTGCAGACAGGACTGCTACAGAAGTTCTTTATCTTTCTACTTAGCAAATGGGATTGCAACAGGCTTCCAAGGGATTTATTTTCTAAAGGTCTCCATTTGAATTCTGCACAGAAGGTATCTCTTGCCTTCCAGCTAGAATCTTCCTTCAACGCAGAGCTGGGGAAAGCAAATAAATATTTTGGAGGTACACGTTTCATCTGCTGCTGTTGAAAGTTTGTTTTGGCTGAAAGTCTTAACTAATTGAGAATATTTCTACCTGAGGATACATAATTTGAATCAGTTCACTTTCTCCTTTTACCAGCATCTGGCCATGACTCAGCATGCTGGGTCAGGCCATCTGTGGTATTGATAATACTTCTCAACTCTGAAGGAATACTGACGCACAAAATATTCTTGATTACTATTAAGAATCATAAGACAAAGATTTCTCAGGATAAAGGGAATTTTTACTCGTGTTTTCCTGTGCATTTCCTTCCTCATAGGTTTAAATATTTGTGTCTGATAATGCTACCCATGACCAGCCCCAGGCAGGACTGTGCTTTTTGTCAGAGTAAATTTGGCTCTGATATAAAGACGATTTTGTGTTTTGGCCATTATTCTTGCAATAACGAAGTATCCCTCTGCTATGCCACTGAAAAGAGCGTGAACTTTGTCAAACGACCTTGACGTTTGGTGGAGGTTATNGGAGAGGACCTTGGGTCTGGGGCTCGCTGACCCCCTCACTACAAAGTTTCTAAGATGTTTGGTCTCTTGGCCTAACAGAACTTTGGGTCTAAGCTCGTTATCAAACTTAGGGAATTACAAATATGTGGGCTAAAAGCACCAGGGATACAGAAAGGCTGCATAAAAGTGTATATGAAGGGGGATATGAGAGAAATATATGAAAAAGCAAAAAGCATTATGGCATCACAAACTGGCCTCAGGTGAAGTCAGACACTGACTCTGGGACTTCACTCAGCACCAGCCTAATTCAATGCCTTAGGAGGATCTTGGCTTTGAAGACTCTGAACTCATCCTTTGTAGGTAAAGATTTTGCTTCTCCGGGAGTTGTTCTTTGATGAAGAAGAACAGAAATTTTCTTTGATTTGGGGTGTGAAGCTGTGTACTGCTTTTTTATTTCAAGGTGCAGCTCAGGACACCTTAAGAGCAGTTGTGTTGCAGACAGGACTGCTACAGAAGTTCTTTATCTTTCTACTTAGCAAATGGGATTGCAACAGGCTTCCAAGGGATTTATTTTCTAAAGGTCTCCATTTGAATTCTGCACAGAAGGTATCTCTTGCCTTCCAGCTAGAATCTTCCTTCAACGCAGAGCTGGGGAAAGCAAATAAATATTTTGGAGGTACACGTTTCATCTGCTGCTGTTGAAAGTTTGTTTTGGCTGAAAGTCTTAACTAATTGAGAATATTTCTTCCTGAGGATACATAATTTAAATCAGTTAACTTTCTCCTTTTACCAGCATCTGGCCATGACTCAGCATGCTGGGGTCAGGCCATCTGTGGTATTGATAATACTTCTCAACTCTGAAGGAACACTGACGCACAAAATATTCTTGATTACTATTAAGAATCATAAGACAAAGATTTCTCAGGATAAAGGGAATTTTTACTCGTGTTTTCCTGTGCATTTCCTTCCTCATAGGTTTAAATATTTGTGTCTGATAATGCTACCCATGACCAGCCCCAGGCAGGACTGTGCTTTTTGTCAGAGTAAATTTGGCTCTGATATAAAGACGATTTTGTGTTTTGGCCATTATTCTTGCAATAACGAAGTATCCCTCTGCTATGCCACTGAAAAGAGCGTGAACTTTGTCAAACGACCTTGACGTTTGGTGGAGGTTATGTGTTATTTTTATTGCACCAATGCCCTAAACCTGGTACCAAGACTGTATGGACAAGTCCCAAAGGGTTTGCAACCCACAATCTTACGAAGTAACAGGTGAATGATGCTGCAGTGGGAGGGAAGAGTGGGGGTGCAGTTGCAGAGTGAAGCAGTGTGGTGGCATAGTCCCATGGCCACAGCAAACTTTCACAGAAGACTGATAATATTATTTTCAAGATGCTTTGACCTTGAATTCAGGTCAGGACAGCAAAGTGATGGTTGATCACAGTTTAGAGCTTTGCAGACTACTTTTGCCATATAGCACATAAACAGCATGAAGACAGTTCCCAGTCTTGCCAAGAAATCTGTGTTTCTCAGCTGTTATTCAGACTGCCTCATTCTGACTTCTTTTTGTGTGTGTCTTGTGTTTTGTTCTGTGATCTGTGCTACCTTCTGAACAGGTAAAAGATGACAAAGGTAAAGCACCCAAAGAGGAAATGAAAAGTGTCTGGGATCGTAAGAAGGGCGTTCCTGAACAAAAGGCACAGAACGGAGAACGCGAGCTCGCCGCCTCCAAACTTAAACCTACTGAAAATGCTTTTGGGTAAGTTCCAAGTCAGGATTGGGCTCGCTCGGGTCACAGCAGATCCGGGGCCATCTCTGGGTCTCTGCTTTAAAAGCCTCGTGGCAGCTGAGTAGAGGAACTGGGCTGGCAACCTCAGCAGAGGCTCAGGTGTCCATTGGGTTGCAGTGCCGTAGTTTCTAAGCTGTCCCCACACTGTTGCAGTGACAACGTGAGGTCCAGAGAGCAGAAGGAAATGGCCTTGCTCCCTCAGTAGAGATTTGCTTTGCTGGGGCTTTCCTTCCTTATTGATTTCCACAGAGGCCAATAACGACAAAACCCTGGATTTTGTGTTCGCTAATTTTCTTTAGTTGGCTCTCAACTTTTGCTGTAGTAACCTTTTTCCGATTACTCACCTATTTTTAATTAGACTCTGCATAGCAGAATGAAGCACAATCCAGTTGGTAACTCTAGAAAGAGCTTCTCTCTTGAGTTCGAGGCAAACATTGAAATTAATGGCTTCTGTAGAAAAGTGTTTTTTCAATTAGGTAAAAACCTCTCCCAGCCAAAATCATCTTCTTTTTTCTATTTTTTCCCCCCTTCCTTTTTATAAGCTGTGTCACAGTTTGATTTTTATTTTTCTTTTTAAGGAAATATTTGGCTTGTGGTTATATTGGGAAATTCAAAGAAGGTAACGATTTTCTAGTGAAAATCTTATTTAAAAGGATACTGCCTGCTAAAAGCATGGCATACATGAAATAGAAAATCAGTTACTCCTTTTAGCAGGAAACTAGGAATGAGTAGTTTAGAAATCTAAATTTTTCTCCTTCTGCATCTCTCTTCCTCTTCCACATTGACACAGGCAAAGGAAAGGTTAAGCTCTCCAGGCACTTGGAGAAATCTGAGCATGGCAGATGGGATTTGCTATTGTATCTCAGCATTCCCCTCGTGATTCTTCCGGGAAAAACAAACTTTCTCAAAATAAAATGCAGCTCAAAAGACCCTGGAGACACCCTGACCTAAGGCCAAAAGACAGCGATGGAGATGGAATAGCAGGAAATTGGCCTTGCTCAAAATTGTCCTTCATGGCTTGGGTCACATCATCGATAACATGGGAATGATTTTCTAAAAATATTTTTGTTGTGCTTTCGTTTGCTTTACTTCCTGTGGGAGACAGGCATTAGTGACAAAATGTGAATTTGAGTTTCCACTCTTTTTTTTTTTTTCCTATTTCTGTTTTTCTTCTGCTGTTTCATGAAAGTTTGAAAAAGCCTGTGCAACTACCTTTTATCAGCTGAGTAGAAGACTTGGGCTGGCTACATCAGCAGAGGTGCCAGCGTTTGTTGGGTTGTTAGGTATGAATTAGGGCTCTTGGCCTCTTTTCTAATGAACCGCCCCCACAGAACTGAGCTTTGTCTGCAACTGTCCTTTGTTCTTTTTTTTTTTTTTAAATGAACATGTCAGATACTATTTAGGAAGGATATAACTTGGCTAACTTTCAGTGGTGAGAATTCAGAACAAAATAGGGTAGTGGAGGCTAAAGAAAAATGTTATCTGTCTTTCTGTCTGCGTCAGTCAGTAAGAGAAATGCAGAATAAAATCCCATTTTATGGCTTCCCCTTCCCATCTCCCCTCCCACCTGCCTTCCTCCCTATTCTCATACAGGACTGCAAAAGTCCTAAATATGATGTAACATGTTTTTTCACATTGTTCTGACATTTTTGGCTCCCACAAACCACTTCTTTCCTTTTCCTCCTTGTCTGAAAGCTGGCAACCAGCTTCGTTTCGTAATACCAAAGAGGTGCTTACAAAACTCTTCCTCCACCCAGCATATCAATACTAATTTCCCAATGTCGACAGCAGAGAACAGAGATTTCCCAGAATATGCTGAAAACAGAGGATTTGGAGGTGGAGGAAAATAAGGATAATTACTGCCAGCGCATTGTTTGCTATTTTGGATTATGCAGAACCAGTCAGGAAAGATCTGTGAGCAGCATGAGAATAAAGTTCAAAACTTTAAATATCCTTCTCTGTAAGGAGGCCAAAATAATCACCTGAGGCCTGCAAAGAGGAATGCTCAGACTGGGTTCTGCCATTGGCTTTATCAGCTGAAAGCTGAGTAGATGTTAATTTGATTGGGGCTGACTGCACTGAAGGTACCAAGGGCTAACCTTTCTTCTGTGCTGACAGAGAACAGACTGTGAACCTTGGCAAACGTTCTTCATTCTCTTAATTCTGAAGGCCAAATGTTTGCCCCTGCCAGGGCATCATTTTGTCTCTCTGAAGTGACCTCTTCCATCTTCTTTGGGCCCAAAGCTTGCAGGTCTTGCTGAGCTGGCAACACAGACTTAGCGACCAAGAGGCAAAGGAATAAAAAAGTGAGGTTCCTGAGTTTGTTTGCTGTAGGGGCTACAACCTCGCAATGAAACAGGAAAGCCTTAAGATAGCCAGGGATTTCTTATGTCCTGTGCAGCGTTAGGTGCACTGGACCTTTAGAAATTACAGAGTGCCTTGTAGAGGCTTGTGGAACATTCTGGGTTCTCAGTACTTCTGCAAACTGAATCAGAGGTGTTCCAGGCGGGACACCCACTCAAAATCACACCTCAGGTATTGCTCTTCACGTTGTTTCTGAATGGGCTAAATGGAATTTCAAATGAAGTTTCCAGTATATTCTCACCATACTTGCTCAATTGCGTATGTATTTTTCATTTACAAAAGCAGGGGTTCCTTTCTGTAATTTGGCATCACTACCTGATCAAAGCCCTTATTCATGACCACTTAAATGAACTTGTTTTTTTAGTGATACAGTTCCTAAATCATGCATGCCGTGCTAGAACCAAGTTTCATTCAATTTGGTAAGCTCATGTGGGGGTGGAGAACTCTGTGTTAGTAGATTCTATTATGATATTGAAACCACAGATAATTTAACGCGGGTCCTGTTTTATGTGGCCAACTCCATCTGCATGAGGCATCTGTCTGAATGAAGAGCATTTTTGCAGGACTGGGTGTGATTGGCTGGATTGAAAATTTATATGGTATTTGTTTTCTATATTATCTCTGACAGTTACTGTTGGGATGTTTGATTTATGCTCTCTTATGATATTATACTCTGCAACACTCTGGTTGCATTAATGAAGTCATTTATATCCAGCTTTTTTAGATGCCAACAATACAGAAAGTTTTTTTTAAATTCCATAAATACATTCATCTTTTGTCTTTTTGTCAGTAGCACACTTAGAAATCTTAGGCACCTATCTCCTTGTCAGCAGTAACATTAAACACACTTAGGGAGCAGACATTTGTCTAAACACTGATGTGGTAATTATTTAACAAGGTGATGCTATCTAACTCTGTTGGAAGCATGCACTTCACCTATGCAAATTTTTTAGGTTTCGGGGGTTTTTTGGCTTTGTTTCATTCTTTCTGTCTCATATATTACAGCTGCTTGGAAAACTCCTGTTTTTCTCCTGTGGAAAAATTACCATTAATAATTTCCAGTTCCTTTCTAAAATGTATTTTCCCTAGAAAATGTAAGCAGAAGACCTGATGAACATTTCTGTTCATACATGCTGGTGGAATTAGAGTGATGGGTTTTATAGATGAGATAGGAATCTTTTTAGGGTTGTTTTAAAAACACTGTGTAAACTGGAAGCCTCCCTCCCCTCTCTTATTTCCTCCTGTTTCCCCCGAGTCAGGTAATTTATTCTGTCCCCAAAGATCCTTGTCTTTATCTAGAAGGTTTATAAAAAAGATTTGCCTTTGAAAGCAAAGAATCAGTGCATCCTTTATGACACAGAACACAAAACAGGGGTGTGGCACGAGTTCTGAGGCACAGTGGTGCGGATCCTGTGCACGCAAGCGCCTGGGAGAGACTCCTTCCTCCCTGGCAGTGTTGGGAGAGGTGCTCCTTGCAGCATCCCAGCCTAACAGCTCCTGATGGGAATGTTTTGGGTCAGCCATAGCTTGCAAGGAGCAAAAGGTCTTAGAAGGCAGCACCTTGGAGTGCTGATAACGTAGCAGCAGGTGGCTCTGGCCGGGAAGGGAGAACCCCTTTGGGCATGATTTTTCCTTTTATTTCCTTCCCAGCCGCTCCAGTGTGAAAGGGAGCGCAAACGCGGAGGAGGCGAAGCCGGGGGTCGAGGCTCTGAAGAGGTTGGAAGATCAGCGGCGCCGCCGGGGCGAGAACGAGAGCGAGGAGCTGGAGAAGCTGAAGGAGAAGCAGCAGGAGGCGGCAGCAGAGCTGGACGAGCTGAAGAAAAGGCGAGAGGAGCGCCGGAAAATCCTGGAGGAGGAGGAGCAGAAGAAGAAGCAGGAGGAGGCTGAGAGAAAAATCAGAGAGGAGGTAAGTGTAAAGAATGGAGAACTGAACTGTTGGAACCCTGGATTCTGAGAATTTTAATATCTCGGAATTGACAAGCACTGATCCTGAAAAATACACTGCATTTGACCTGAGGCCCTGGAAAAGGCTTCCAAATCTACGTGATAACACCGAGATTGCTAGTGTGTAATTAATAAAGTGTGTTAGATCACTGGGTGAAGGTATAGAACTACAGGTTTTGAGATATAGTAATATATGTACAGGTAACAAGATGGAGGATTTAGGGTGGTGGTCAATACTTCTTCTTTCTTCTTCTTCAAGTTTGAGCAAGTTAGTGACTGGACAGAAAAATCCGCAATGCAGAGGTCAAGTTAACAGATTATTGGGTTATAAGTAAAAATAAATCTGTTGGCATTGTATAATTGGATAGCTTGTCTTTCAAAAAGCCTTGGAAGAAGAACTTTGCAGCCATTTTTCACCTTGTCAGCTTAGGAGCAGAATTTGTGTAGCTGTACCATAGATAAGAAATAATAAACATCCAAGTCTGAAGAAAAAACTGCATCTCTCGCGTTTTAATCCAAGCTCTGAGTAAAAGAACACGATAAAAGCACACAGAAAAAATCAATGTTGAACTCGAGTTTATTCCTTTATTACTACTTTACTTCCACTGTTCTTGCATTAGTTGATAACTCTCTGCAGCATTGTCTAAGTGAAGACCTGAGCTAAAACATGCAGCATCTAGGGCAGGAAAAATGTTCTAGTTCTAGCCTTAGGAAAGACAGGGCTCTGTTTTCACGAGTCAGGATTTCGTCTGTGATAACTGAAAATTTCTCATCTTCTTGGGGATTCAAAATCTTGGGGCAGTGTTATAGCCACAGAATTTTTTTGACATTACACGGATTGAGTTACAAAGCGCACGTCAAAATTTATCTGCTGCAGATGGGCTGGAATGCTAATGTTATATATAGTTACAATGGGCTAGATCTCATTAGGGAGATATTCTTGTCTATTTAAATATTGAATATCCAACACATCTGTTTTCTTGTACTTCCTCTGCCAAGGGACTCTACAAATAGGATTTCCAAGTCTCTGGTGCATCATTTAGGAATCCTAGTTGTTTGGAAAACAAATGGTAAATGAATAATACTGATAGTATCTGGCAGCTGAATGCCATTTCCTTTAATGTCCTAAGCTCTTTACAGCAGAACTCTGTGGATGCCAAGATTGCACAACACCTTGCTGGTCAGACCCCACTGACCAGTGCTCACAGTGGTGTTGCTTTGAGGGCTTCTGGTTTGACCGTAGCTCGTGAAGCAAAACTCATCTCTGGAGGGAGATCTGCAAGCATTTAAATTTGGGTTTCTTGGCCACCTCTTGATTTTTCCATGTTAAATATTAACCTTGGCACAGTAAGTGTCAGAGTAGAGGGACCGAAGAACGATGCCAGTATGATACATGAGAATACAGAGGAGCTGAGTTTGAGTCTTTTTCTCTGTTTAAGTGGCACTGTATGACAATAAATTTGGTGAGTTCACTGCGAGGAGACACTAGAGCAGCACGGACTTAATTGTCTTCCTGGCATCCTTAACACTGTGCTGGATTGGCATTAATAACTTTATAAATTTCAGACAGATCACTGCACTTTTTCGACCGGCATAAAAATCTGTTCTTAGAAAATCTGGTGAATGTTTGCAGGGCTGCACAGCCCTGTAATTGTGATGTAGTTTCTGGAAGAACAAGTAATGTATTTATATGAAATAATTTATGTTTTTTAAGGAGGAAAAGAGGAGGATGAAGGAAGAAATTGAAAGAAGAAGGGCTGAAGCTGCTGAGAAACGCCAGAAGATGCCAGAAGATGGTGTATCTGAAGACAAGAAGCCGTTTAAATGTTTCAGTCCTAAAGGTTCATCTCTCAAGGTAACCTGCCCACTAACACCTGTATAGCACATAAAAAGTAGTGGGGTTTGTAGTCCAAACCAACAGCCAAACATCAAAAGCAATGTTGAAATGCTTGTAATCAGACCTAGGAAAATGCTCTGATAGACTTAGCCTGAACCCTCTTGGCTGAAAGACTTCATTCACTGGGATGATTGAAAATTAGAGTTCCTTCCTAAAAATTGAGACTTAGACTGGCAGCTGTGTCTTTGTGTTGATGAAGAATCTCCAAAAAGGATCTTCACCTTCAAGAGAAAATAATTTTTGGAGCTTAGAGCTGTATTACTGTGTTGTTTTAAATTATAGGAGTGCTTTGTGACCTGGAGAAGAACCATAGAAGAGCCATTTAGGTTGGAAAAGATCTCTTAAAACCATTGAGTCACAAATGTTCTCTCACTCCTTCCACATCCACAGTTATTTTCTTCCTTGCCAGATTACTTTGTCTTTAAGCATATTCAGCCTAATCATCATTAATTGTAACTGACCCGTATGGGAGCTCTAGCTTATGTCTAATCCCCCTAAAAATAACATTTAGAAGTACTGGGCTGGATTTCATTTTCTTACATAACAAGAAATAAAACCGCACCCTTCTGTTGCTGCAGGATTTCTAAATGGTCTTTTGTGGCCTATATAATATTAGAAGTGTGATAAATCAATTAAACGGTCTTTCAGCATGGAAGAGGGATCCTGGCCCCACTGAAATTATTGGGAGTATTTTGGAATTCAGGCCAGTTGCCCTTTCAGCTCTAGCTCAAAGTGCAGATCTATTAATGTTTTCAAATATCTTTTCCTTTTCCCCTTTCGTGGGATTAGTCATTTAAGAATCCAAAATATTTGTGAAAAAGGCCACTTAGTGGGAACTAGGAGACAAAAGAACCAGGTAGGAGCTCATTGAACCATGAAGTGGACCTCCATGAGATTAAAAATGTAACTGTTGAGTGAAAAACTGCATTTGAGCAAAATTAGTTTTCCACTCAATGCAGTCTGGGGCTTCAGGTCTGCTTTGGGTCCAGTTCTAGCAAGTAGAGAGTCCGGATGTTTTTGAGTGGACTTGCCTTTTGCTTCTAAGATACATTTGAACCCGAAACACGGGGACAGAACGCACACAGTTGTGAACAAGGATTGCCAAGCTTCACGACCTGCTCCAATTAGTTAAACCCAGTCTTGCCATTCTGGTTGCTGAAGATGATGTCAGTAACAGACACTGTAAATGTACAGCTTCTCCCCAGCCCTCCTGGGAGGGCTTCCTTTTCCGCTGGTTATTGAGATGCCTTTTATGACATGCATTCGGAGCTTTAATTCACAGAAGGCGCAGAATGGAGGAAATTATACCTGAAAACACAAAGTAAAAAGGATATGGATCCTAATTTTGGGGAAAGTGTGAAAAAACACTGGACTTGGCAGGAGGCTAAAAGCTTTCAGATACCTTTTGTACTGATGCTACACTATTCTAAGTGCATTTTCAGAGGAAAGCTGGAATTTTTCAAATGTTGTTAGGCATCCAAGGTCCAATTTTTTTTTCTTTTTTTTTTTAAATGATGACAGTTGCTGCTGGGGTTTGTGTCTTGTTAGGTAGAAGTTATTTGCTACAAAACCTAGTATAGGCAATTCTTTCTCTGTTTCTCTCTGAGAAACTGGTGATACCGTACACATTCCAGTCCAGTGTTTGTGGGTGGCCAGTGCAGATGTGTAATGCTGTAGAAGTTCACACCCCAAACTGTTTCTTGGCCTTCTGTGGTCAAGAGCTGAAGGGAGAATAATCTCAGTTTATTAACCTGATGTGAAACTTGGCGTCAAAATGCAGTAGTTAGAAGACAGTCTGTTTTGTTACCCCTAATTTGGACAGACTTCTCAGGCTGGTCTCACCTGGTTGGTACGGAGCTTTCTCGCTGTCTGCTCCGCACTGCCCAAGTTATCTCTTGATTTGTAAAGCATCTGGCACAGGTTTTCTCCCTTGATGAATGTATCATCTCCTTAGATCTGCCATGAGTCATGTGAGAATCCCAAATGCACAGTCGTGGGTGGGTGGTTGGAATGCATCCTGAAAAGAGGGAGGCTCAGTATAAAAATAATGTATGATACATGTGCGCATTCTGACTTCTCTTGGGTCGTGCTTTGGCAAAGCACCTTTTTTCTCCATCCCTGTCCTTCCTGATGTGATAAGCTTTCGGGATGAAAAAGAAGTTCATAGGAGTGGCTAATATGAGGAAAGTAGGGCGTGCCGATTGCCAAGTGAACCACAAGAGCAAAGGAAAGAAGGGGGATGAACTGAGCAGCAGTGTGGCGTATTGCTTCCTCTGGATGCTCCATCTATCCGTCAGGAGGCCGTGGACTAGCCCGACATGCAGACTCAGAACTGGGACACAAAGATGTGCAGCTCCTCTCCATGTGTGGCACAGCTCATGGGTGCCCAAATGTAAATGTATTTATACACACATGGACAAAATGTACATACGTGCTTATATTTGGAAGGACCTGCTGTGATTGTCTAGTCTGGCCTCTAAAAAAACCACAGCCTACGCAGTGTTGACAACTCCTGTTGTTTTGACTGTTAAATACAGCATTTCCCTCAAACCTGAGAGCCTGCTTCAGCAGAGCTACCACAGTGTGGGGTCCTCGCAGCCACAGCACCAGGGTTGGTTCTTTCTGAGGGGACAGTGAAGAGAAAACATGCCAAGGAAATCCAGGCTAAGTTCATCACTAGCTCAGGGACAGAAGGAGCTTGGATTTCTCAGGGCTGGGCGGACACCCTGTGGGCTGCAGCAGTACCAAACTTCTGTTCAACCTCCGTCCTGTGTCCTGATATTTTTTCGAAATAAGGACAAAGCCTGGGACAACCTCTGCTGCTCTCCCATCTGCTTCTAGCTTGTGCTTTCCCTTCTTCAGTTCATGCAAAATATGACGCATTTGAAGAATGAAATTTCCTGGAAAATCTTTGTTCATTTTGCTTTTTAGACAAGTTCATTCCTCGCGTTTTCTTTGTGAAGGAGAGTTGCTGAGTCCTTGTATTCTATTCTCCGGGTTAATCAGGAGAGAACAGGATATTTCAGTGCTCAGTCTCACCTTGGGGATGAACTCCACCCCTAGAGAAATGCAAAGGCAGTTAGGTGTTGAGGAAAGGCAGCAGTGGTGAGAGGCTGGGATATCCCTGTCTTTGGAGAAGGTGTCTCCTGGGAAACAGGGGCTGATGTGGCAGCCAGCACTCTCTGCAAGGCATTGCTGACAGCTGAGCCAGAAGATAGGACTTTTCAGAGACACTTTTTTTTTCTTTAAAGACCCGTCTTGTCCTATCTCATTATTGCTCTCAGTACCTGACAGCTGGGGCAGTGACTGGCAAGAATTAGACTCCACACAATCAGCTCTTCCCAGATGAGCTGTTCTTGTGGCAGAGGGAAAACAGGACAGTAAGAACAGGACATGTGACATTTGTTTTTCCCCATCTTTGATGCTGATGGCAGCACTCGAGTCTGGTAGGGAAACAGAGCTGAACTGCCACACTCTGCTCTGATGCTGCTGACAGCAGGACAAAGCATAACTGTGCTTAATGAAGCAAGGGACTGTGTTGGCCACTCAGGGAGGATGAGGAGAAGCCTCTCCCAGGGAATAGCACTTCAGTGGATTTCCACTAGGTTCTTCCACTCTTGGATATGAGGTGAAATAAAGAACACGATAAAAGCACACAGGTTTTTATTCCCCTTCCTCCTTGACGCATTTTTTGAGAAGAGTTTTCTATAGATCCGTTTACAAGTTTCTGTTGCTTAATATCCAGTACACAGTTTAAAACTCCTAAGAATCATGTAATGCCTTTCTAGGAAACAAGTTTTACTGGGAATATCCAATGGTTTTTATTTCCCAAGTCATGGTCTCATATTGTGGGTTAACTCATTCTTTTTGTCATAATTTAATTAGGGGCTGGCAGGTTGACTTTTTTGAGCACGTGTATGTTCTGAAAGTATTCCATGGTGACAAAACATAGTCCAAGCTATTTAACAAGATCCTGTTAAGATGAATGCAGCAAAAAGATTATTCTTATTTCCTGGTCTGAAACTCAGAAAATACCTTGCATTTTATGCTAACCACCTTGCTTTGCCCGTTTCTTTTACAGATCTATTTCGTCATACTGTTTACTGTATGTGCCAAATGTTTGAAATTCTTTGCATGGAGTTTATGTGATGTGCAGTGGATAAATGACCTTTGGATGTTGCTGTGCAGTCTAAATGTGTTTGACTTTTATGTTGAATACACGTGTGCACAGCTGGGTTTCCTCTAGGTGTATTCAATGTCTGCTTCTGCTATGTTTTGAGGGAAATACTGTAGAACAAATTCTCGTAATTCACATTAAATTATCATATAAATGTGCAGAAAATGTTTCATCCCTCCACACAACGCACCTGCTTCCCCAGCCAGAGGGCCTTGCTCGGCTCGGAGGGTTTCTTCCTAACTCTGCTTTTCTGTCTATTTTCTGTTTTGCTTTTTCACTCCGCTGAACAATCCCTGACTTTTTCCTGATCCCACAGCTGGTGCCCTGAGAACTGCTGTTTCCAGTGGGTAAAGAATGACCCCACTTTTGTCTTTTTATAACAACCACAAGAATAATGTCCCTCTTCCCTCCCACCTGTCCCCCTCTTCCCCCGGTGCCTGCTGAAGCCTGGTTTTCCTGCTGTGCAGAAGCATCTCTCCTACCTGCCTGTAAAAGACCGTGAAGATCCTGTAAATTAATTATTAGGCAGTTACCTTGAGTCCTGGTTCTTTGAGATAGCCCACACTATTTGTCCTTGCTGCCCACCAGGAGTTCACTGATGCAGCAGGGGACAGGCTGGGGAGAAGCCAGAGGCTCTTGCTGGAATTAACTCATCATTTTGGGGCATTTCTGGTTATGACCCAGAAATCAGCACTGGGGGAAACTTCTACTCTACCATAGCAGACGTGAGGCGACGTGTTTTAGGTTACCATCCCCGGTCTTTTTGGTCACTTTGGAATCACTTACTTGCTGGTTTTGTGGCATTGCTGGCTGTGTCCCCTCTGGGTGCAACAGCTGTAACCTGTTCCTGCAGGTGTGCAGGTGATGCATCAGGTTTTAACTTTTATATTTTCAAATCCTGTATCGCCTAGTGTGTAACTCTGAAGTTCCTTGCAGCTCGTTAGCTGCTCTCTTAGGCCAGACAGACACAACAAAGCTTCTCTGAGCTTGCTGTTCAAGGACACTCAGGCTGTCCGAGGCCCGAAAGGTGGAAACTGGGACCGTGAGAGAGGTGGAGAAATTGAAGCGAGCTAAAGTTTGAATTGGTGAATTTATGCTGATATGCAAATGGACCAAACCTGTAACAGTGTGAAGAACTCGTGACTCGTTGTCCATCTTGGGGTCCATTTTATGGAAGCAGCCTCTGGCTCCCCAGGGTGGTACCTTTGAAGGCCTTTCAAATAAATCCCTGCCTTTATTCCCTTACTCCCGTCTAGCCTCTGTTTCTAGGTGGCTGGAGAAGGCATCACAGGGCCCCTGCTCCTGCTGGTCTTCTGCTGCCACCTTGTGACATCGATCCACTGAAACGGGATTTGTCCTAGCAAAGCCAGTCTTTGCACTCAGGACTGCTTTTAGCTCTCGTTTTGGCGACTAAAACTGTTAATGGAAATGACTCTGTAAATTGTATGTACGTTTTAGAGCCTCAGGCGTGCCTTTGAGCTGGATGGGTGGTAGCTGGAGTTCCTCCAGTGAGCTCGTTTGGCAAATTCTGCGCTCAAGGGAGCTGCCTGAGTTTTTGCTTGCAAGGGCTTGGGAAATAAACCATGCATGCCCTTTGATGGGATTGCTGTGGGACTTAGTATTCTGGGAAAGCCTTGGATGCGAAAGGCGCTGAAGAGAACCATTTAAAGGAACGGCTGTCATTGCCTTGTTTTGAAGGCACGAATGCCAGAGCAGTCACGGTTAAAGTAAATTGAAAATGGAGAGCCCCTACGGAGGCTGGGGAATCCCCAGGAACCCAGCCAGGCTGATTATTAATCATTTCAATCCCCTGGAGCTGCTTGCATATATTTTACTTTCAAGTGAAACCGTAGAGCCTGGGATGAGAAGTGGAACAATGAAATGTGGATGAGACTTGAGGAAGTTTGATGAAAATATTTCTTGACCCAGAATACAAATAGATGCACATACCCCCTGTCCCCCCAGCCCCCAGTGTTTTTAAACTCTATTCAGAGATGGAGTTTTTTTTGTTTCCAAAGTACTGAGAGATTTGACAGAAGTCATATGAGACCTTCGTGAGTCTTCTTCCCTGGAAACATCACAATATTTTCCCATTTACAGAGTAGAAAATAATGATGAAATGTAAGATACCAGTTTGTATAATAACAGCTGGTAGGTACTGATTCAGCAGTGACCCTGCCTGAACATGAGCAGGGTTTACTCTGATGGGTTTTTTGGAGCTCACATTTCCATTGCTAGTGTCCTCCAAAATCATGTGTGAGGGAGGCCGTGTGGCTGAACTCCAAACCTGGCCTAATCTGATGTCTCAGCTCAGAAAAACTTTATTAGATTTGCTGTCTGTCTCAAGAGATACATACTTGCTGTTGTGTGGGAGATACGAGATATTTTTGTGCGTATCAATCCCTTGCATGAGATAGACTTCTTCCCTTTCCTTCTTTCTGTGTTGATCATTTATTCTCCTGTTACGTGTGAGGCACTGAAGAAATGCGTAGGATGCAAATATTCACGCAGAAAATACATCCACTTTTATGAATTTGTAGCATAATAGGCTCCTATCTATAAAACCTTTGTGCGTGTGAAATTTCTGTTGGAATGTATCTCTTTCAGATCGACTTTTTTGACATTTAAAATGACATTTTAGGCTGGCCTTGCACAGGCTGCCTCTTTATGAACTTTAAACTTAAAGCTTTTGTTCCTCTCTTTTTTAGATAGAGGAGCGAACAGAATTTTTGAACAAATCTGCTCAAAAGAGGTAAAGCAAAGAAACAGTAAGTTCAGTTCAAACAGCAGTGTTTAATTGGAGGGAGTAATAATTCTTGCCTTTTTTTCCTAACTCCTCTAGTGGTATGAAGCCCACCCAGACAACAGCAGTTGTCTCGAAGATTGACAGTAGACTTGAGCAATACACTAGTGCAATTGAGGTAAGTTAATTCCACTAAATGGATCTAGTTACTAATGGCTTTTGAGCCTTTAATCAGCCTTTGTTTTGCTGCTCAAGAATTGCAGGGTTTTTTTTTTGATCACAAACTCTCCTTTAATGTGACTTCAAGAACAGAACGCTCGAGGCACATTTGTAACCAGCATCTAGAGATACGTCTAAACAAACCCTCAGATTTGTGTCTTCCCATTCAGGCCGCAGTTTACTCTCTTTTGGGAGCTCGCAGTAGCTTTGGGGGATTTGGTCGGCATCCTGAGTGACAGTCACACCCCCTGCTTGGCTGACGAGGGACCTGGCAGCACAGAGCTGGTAGTCATCCTGAGCACAGCTGACTTAGCAGCTTATTTAGGAGACCGAGGAGCTGGCTCTGTGCAGCTGGCTGCCAGCTCGCCGTGGAATTCCTTGGCAAAGACACACTGCAGACAGCTAGGGAGTTAAGCAGTGACAAAAGAAAACCAAAATCACGTTAAAAGGCGGAATTTGACCCCAGGTGATTCTGACAAGTAGTGGTTAATAATGCGCCAAAGGGCCAGAACTGAGGGCTTTTTATTTTAGTAGTCCATGATAAAATAGGAATTTGATATCACTGTATCCAGCTGCCATCTGACTTGAAATATTTCCTTTGCTGAGTTTTTGATTTGTCCACAAGCTGCCAAAGCTGACTTGCTTTGCAACTAGAGCATCACTCGTACAGGTTCTTATTCTCATCAAATCTATGATACGTAAAATGTACAAGAATTTTGAAAAGAAGAAAGAGGAAGAATTTGGTCTGGTGTTTGTAGTAACCATGCAAAAGACACATTTACCAAAAAAGAAAAAATCCCCCAAAACTCCCACCCAATTCTCCACTCTTTAAAACAGCACCTTGTTTCAGACATATTGTACTTGCTGAGATTTCCCCCTGGAATCCTGTGTTGTTGAGGCTCAGTTGTCTGGGACAGATGGAGCAGACCCTGATGCTGAGTGACAGAGCAGCCTTTCCCCTGCCTCTGCAAAGGGATTTCCCTAGCTCGACCCCTAAAAGAGCCAGGCTTCCAGGACTCAGGCAGTAACTGAGATTGGAAAGCCTTGGAGCAGCTGTGTGCAGAGCCATGGTTTGCCGTGGGTTTTAGGAAGGTAATAAATGCAAAAATAAGCGAGTGCTGTTTTCACAGCTGGGGAAACTGCAAATCCAAAAGGGGAGAGAGTCTCAGTGGCACTTCTTGAGCAGGGTAGTCCTTCTCATCTTTGCGTGATCAGTGCTAGAACCAGGTAGAGATGCTGCATTCCCTGGGGTCAAACCATTCTGCAAATCCAGCTCTTGGTGCCAAACACCAACTGGCCCCAATTTTTCTCCAGGGCACAAAGGCTTCAAGACCAGCTAAAGCTTCTGACCTTCACGTTCCAGCTGAGGGCGTCCGTAACATCAAGAGCATGTGGGAGAAAGGGAATGTTTTTTCATCACCCTCTGGGACAGGAACACCAAATAAGGTATGTGTTTAATTTAACCTAGTGATTATAAAGAATTATGCTCTGGACCTGACCTTGCCGTCCGTGTTCCTGTGAGTGAGCCTGTCTGCCCCTGTCGACATCACTGGTGAGGAATATCCCAAAGGATCCTGAAGACCTCAGAAATCCACAAGATGGTGTGGCAACAATATTGAGTAAAACAGAAGAATTTAGTGACCTACTGAGCTCAGTTATGAGACATTCCAGAGCCACATCAGATATCTTAGACAAATACATCTGGGTAGTTCAAGCGGAGTACAAAGAAATTCTTTGAGTAGGGAAAAATTCTTTTGTGGAGCAGAGAAGAATCGAATAGGCAAGATAGTGATGGTATTTTCTAGATAATGCATGGAAGTATTTGTGAGACCTTTATTTTTTCTATGTAAATCTTCAAGGCAATCTTTTCTATCTGTAAATTGAAGCGAGTTGATGAGCATTTATCATAGGCTAAAAGATGGGCCATGGATTGAAGTGGGTTATTACAGATAGTCATTAAAATTTAGTAATTTGTTAAAGAGGTTAGAACCTTTTAAAGATTTAATGTTTTTAAAGTTTAGGCCGCTTAATTCTTGTATCGTATGCTTTTTTTGAAAAAAATCAGTTTAACAAGAGAAAAGAAGTAGATTTGGACTGATGGTCTCTTCTATTAAGCTAAAGATTTTTGGATTTTGGGCTTGCGGTAGAAACGGCATGTTCATGTCTGACATTTATTACCGGGGTAGCAGTGAAGTGGAGATGTTTTGTCAGTCCATGTGTAGCATTTTTGAAAACTAGAGGGCAGCAGCACTGTGTAATTCACAGGGACCATACCTTCGGAGCACACACGGTGTCTCTGAGCCAGCCACAGGCTCGGTGAGGATCTCTGTATCAGACTGCGCTTTGCTTTTAAATCTAAGCCATGAAAAACAGAGTGAAAGCCGTTCTGAAAGTCTTCTGCCTGGATTTTATCATTTTGCAGGAAACTGCTGGACTGAAAGTTGGTGTCTCCAGTCGTATCAACGAGTGGTTGACCAAGACTCCCGAGAGCAACAAATCGCCTGCTCCAAAACCTTCTGTAAGTAAATTTGGAACAACCCCCTCTTCAGTAGGTGGATTCTCTCCTCGGACAGAGGGAGCTTCCTCCACCAGCTGATGGCCTTTGCAGGAGCTCTGCTTCGTGTCCTCTCGGAAGGTCACAGGGGCCCTCTGGCTGCTGACTCCTTGGCAGTCAGGGAACGGGGAGATGAAGCAGGGCAGCTCTCACCTTAAAGCTCACAGGTGCTCAGAGAAGCACTTCTCTGGTAGAGAAGGACACTGATTTACCACCTGTGAAAGCCTTACCATTAATTTAGAAATTGCCAGCCACAGACCCCGGACTGCACACTTATACACCCTTGGGGTTTGGCTCCTGCCCTGTAAAAATCTTCCAAGTATGTTTTAAAACACAACTGAAATAATTTAATTCTTTATGAGCCTAAATGTAATTTCTAAAGAAGGCCTTTTAGCCTGCCCATTACTTCAGCAAGAATCAGAGCAGAAAATGCTGTTGGGGTAATGAGCAGCAGTGTGGATGTGGGAAGGAGGAGGAAGAGGTAACTGGGATGGGGAAGGGTAAGGATGAGGAACGGGAATGTAAATATCCATATTGGATGGATGTTAATGATTCAACTCTAGGATTTCGTTAATGAGCTGGTTTCTTCCCATATCCTTGTGCAGCGTTCTTCTGCCAGTCCACCTGCCCTTTATAAAAGGTGCAGCCTGAAAAACACTTCCTCAATTCACACTCCTATTTGTCCTAAAAAGGAGTTTGAAATTTGCAGCATTGTCCACTACAGAATCTGCCTCCAGATACTTCTCTCTTTTCTTTTAAGTTGCATCTTTTAGATGATGTAAAACTAATCTCTTGTTTTTCCCTCAGCCAACTGTTTCTATCTATGTCTTAATTTCCCTCTTTCTCAATAGATTGTTCTTTCTTCTTTCAATGTCTCTGCTTGAAGGAACGCGCCCTCCTCCTATTCTTCTTCTTTGGGGGTCTGTTTGCTAAGTTGGTCAGGTAAAGCTGTTTATAATTGACTATGAAGGTTTATATACATCTATAATGTGTTATTTTTACCTTTTTTTAGTCAGGGTAAATCGAAGGGAAGCCTAGAATTTCTTATTTAGCAAATAACTTCTTGCCCCAATCACATTCCACCAAAATAAAGAAACGTTCAAAGTTTTTTGTGACCATCAAGATTCTTGTGGGTTTTGGAACAATTTTGAATTCAAGGTAGAGCAAATATTTCGGTTTTGCAGTGAACCTAAATCCCAGATCCCAAATTATTTCAGGATTATGGTTTTATAATAATGCCCACTGCAAGTGGCTTTATGATAAGGTCAACTGCCAGTTGGTTGTGTTCCTCCTTCCTCTCTTATTACTGAACTCCCTTTTTAAAGTGCAGAATTGGCTTCAAGCTTTAATCATCAGCAACCCTCTGTGGCTGCAAATTACGATCACTTCTAGAGGATCTCTGCTAGGGGTGCAAATACCCCTTGCAGAAATCTCATTTCCAATCATCACCGAGCATTTTACAGCTAGAAATTCTCATGTGCAGAAAACTCCCTATGGATGGCAAGTGCAAAATTCTGGAAGCCATGCAGGACTTGAGTACTTTCTGGAAAGGAGAGTGCTTGTGTCCAAACTTATTTGAGTCTCTTGTTGGCCATGCACAGAGGTAGATATCAATCCATCTGCCTAGCAGATGTCATTTTCATTTGTAGCCCTCCTTTTGCCCAAGAAGCTATTTGGCATTTTTATGGAGTTTTGATTAAATCTCCATAATACACTAATTTTCAGAGAATATTGCTATTCTTTAATGACTTTACCTCATCTATTTCTGTTTCCTGTCAGGCTAATGATTGGCACATCCTAAGATTGCAGTGGATGCAATGGAAATTAAAATGGATATGGAGGACTACAGTGATAAATGCTGAAATCTGTATTTAAGAATGCAGAATGGGATCTGCTTTTCTGTTGTATTAAAAGTCCAACTCTGATTTTTTTCACAATTTTTTAATAAAATATTTTGATTTTGATCTAAAATAACCAAGACAAGCTACTTTTGAATGCTGTCCCTGAAAAAATGTGGTTTTTTTGCTGCACAAATTGGATTTGTTTTTTTTGTAAAAATCTGATGGTGCAGTAACTCTTCACTGCACTCCCTTGGTTGAACATACTGGGTTAAAACCAGTCTGTGCCATATGAAATAGATGCAACAGGATTGGTTTTTGTCTTAAAACATGGATATGTGTGGAGTGATTTTGTGAAATATAATTCTTTATAACTGATAGACAATGTAATATTTACCTCTGGTGGATGTTCTTCAACTTCTCTCATGAGGAAGTTGCGTTCTAACTTTTTCTTTCAGAAGTGAAAATAAACGTGAACTAATGTTGGTTTCTGTTCTCTGACATTAAAAATACAGGATTTAAGACCAGGAGATGTATCTGGAAAACGTAACCTGTGGGAGAAGCAGTCAGTGGAGAAGCCAGCTGCTTCTTCTAAGGTAATACGATTTCTGAGCTGTCTTTAGAGGATAATTTTCTGTTACTAACTCACCTTTTTATCTATTAAAGAAAGTACAATGAGGTGCAGAAAGCAGTGTATCACTTTTATACTCCTGTTTGGCAGAGCTGTGTTATGTGTGGACATCTGTCCTTTGCATGGAGTAGATTTTTTTTGCTGTTAAAAATAGCAATATTCTCCAATACTGAATTTTAATAATGGCTTTTTGCTTTTTCAAACAGGTATCGGCTATGGGGAAAAAATCAGAGACTAATGGTAAGTAATGCCATAATGCATACATTGCACCAGTTTCTGTAGTTTAATACATACTACACATATATATAATATAATCATAATATGCATTTAATGTTAACATGCGTTATTATATGTGTATTTAGTAAAATCATACATTCAGGATTTAATAATATACATATAATCATACAATGCACATACTGTAATACATATGATAATATAGAAACATTGCCACATTTTTGCACAGGTGTACCTGTGTGTTAAAATTCTGCAGCTGTTCACGTCGATGCCAAAAACCCCTTTTGCCTTTGCCTTTCAAAAGCTCCACTGCAATATCCTTGAAACATGAATGCTTGAGAAACTGCTTTTGCTGGAGCTGTGCACTGGTGTCTTTTCAAGGCAAAAACAGTTATTCTTACTATCATTTTGAAGCCACTGGTTGGTGAAACACAACCTATTTTACAGAAGGAAATCAGCAAAATAGCCCTCCTAGCTTTTTATTTTTATTTTAACCTAAAGCACTCCAAATAAAGCCACTTGAACTAATGATGTACCTAAGGACCAGCGGGGAAGAATGAAAGTTCAGTGACCAATTTAATAACTTTAAGGATGCTTTGCAACATCCCTCCACTCTTGGCGAAGACTGAAAGGATCAAATACAGAGAAACTTTTGGTTTTCTACAGTTCAATATGTGCACACATTTTTTTTTAGTGTTTTTATGTAAAGCCAGAGGTGTGGTATGCCTGTGAACTTTTCTTACTGGTTTGGAGTCATGCGAAACAGAATTGTTCTGCTCCTCTTCTCCTTTTTTAAAACCGAAGTGTCAGGAGAGGGGTGTTCGGGCTCGCTCAGCGTTAGTGCAGCCGTGCTCCCACGGGAGGGGTTCTACACCCACAGGAGCAGTCCCAGCAGAGGGCTTTGGACACTGCTGAGCCTCTCCTCAGAGGCTGAAATGCTGCTTTTTGTCCTCTTGGGGACCCCCCCAGAGCAACCCCAGTACGTGAGCAGAGCAGCACCCAGCTCGGGTCTTACGTGTCGTCTTAAGTGTTAAGCTGTGCCTTTTCTGTTCTAGAGATGTGTTTGGGTTGTTTCAAGCCATATTTAATCTGTCTCTTTCTCAGCAGGTTTGAGACAATTTGAGAAAGAACCGTAGAAGGCCACTAAAGACGCTGGACCAATCTGTTTGGGGGAAAAAAAAAAAAAGAGGAAAAAGTGCTAAATTGTTCGTTTTATATTTATGTTTATTTACCAAAATGTCTTTTTGCATTATCCCAGTTAAAACCATGTATATTAGCACTGTATTTAATAATCAGTCTAGACATTCATCAGAATAGTACTGCCTTTGCACAAGAGCCTTTATTCCTAAAGAAACCCATGCTGTGAAATATATAGACTCTCCTACTGATAGTCATAACTAAATATGGATCTGAACAGTGATTTCAGCTGGCATCAGAAGTCAACCCAAAACGCATGTAAAGTTAAGTTGCTTGGGAAAGGTGTGCAGTAAACCTATAAAAACAGTGGTTACTTTTGTAATACAGAAGTCTTTTTCTTTCTGCACTTTAGACTAAGGCATGGAAGAAATATCTTTAGTTGACAATGTAATATTTTCTATGAGTTGCCCATGTCATGAGAAATACTGCATCAATAACGTGTTTTAATTTTTTTTTTGTTTATTTTATACTTTTTTTTAAGTATCAATTTTTCCATTCTAGTTTAAGTTAATACCTAAATTTGGATGATTATGTTAGCTGACAGCGGTACTGGTATTTCTTTTTGTTGTTAGTGACTAGTAATGATTGCAATCTAGAATATATATACACACATAGCTTTACAAAGTTTAGCCTAAAGGCACTACTAATGGTAGAATGCTTTAATATGTGCTAGAGTATTATATTTAGCAATAAACATACATAATTAGCCAATATCACAGCTTAAAAAAAATAAAGACAAAATCACACACTTTTCTATAGTAAGATTTCATAATTGCCATTAGAGGTATGGTGAGATAAGTATTAAAAAAATTTAAATGTCAGTTACCCAGTAATGGGTAATTAAAAAGAAAGTATAGTTTTTAAAAGAGGAAAAGGTAAGGGTATAGAGGGTCAAAAATAGGTCACTTGTATAAAACGTTGTAGTCTAATTTATATAAAACTACCATAATTAAAAAGAAAAAAATGTAAACAGAGTTGGAGCTTGTTTCAAATGACTGCACACTAAATCTTGCCATCCATCAGTGCCGTACACTGGGTCCACCGAAAATGAAGTAAACCTCTATCTTTATAACGCTTCTTTTTACCTCTCTCTCCTGAATATCTTATTTACAGATGTTTTCATTTGTATATAGTAAACACATGGCTATAAGACGTCAGCTTGGTTTGAATTTACGTGCCATACAGTTTAGCATTCACATCCTACAGTGTATGGGTGGCATAAACTGAGCAACTCAAGTAGCCCCTGAGCATGTTGTTACCAGCTTTGTTGTGCATTGGAACCCCCAGGGTCTCCCTTTTCAGCACTCCCATGTCTTACAGCATCTGACTTCTTCCCAAAGAAGTGTAATGTTGTATTTCAACCCAAAGCTGAGCTCCCCTGCTTGGCTGAAACATCTTGTTTACATACAGAGATGCACGAAGTTATCTGTAGGGGGTGAAACTGTGCCTGACGTTGTCTGTGAGTTGTTTTTTGTTCGGGGGTTTTTTGTAAACACTCCTCTGAGTCTTTCAAATACATCTGATAGCTGCAATAAAAACAATTTGTTCGAACAATGTATCCTGAACCTGCATCCACAATAAATGGAATGTTTCCATCAGCAGCCCCCTGTTTGTTAATGAGTAGGAATGGACCAGCTGTTGTAAGTGGGATAGGAATTGTGCCAAGTCCCTGTGAGATGAGGTAAAGAGCCCCTAAGGATGTCTCTCCTGGTGTACTATCCTTCGGGAGACAGACAGGTCATAAAATTGGCAGCTTTAACAAATATATTCCCAAGGTGTGGGGAGGGAAATCATCTTAATTGTCATACTGATCAGCACAGGGCAGGAGCTGAGCATCATCTGGATGGCAGTGCGCTCTACAAAAGGTGTTCTGACCTCGCGGTGCAGCCGTCTGCTTCCCCGCTTAGAAAACAAGTTTTCTGTGCCAGAGCCACTGCGTTTCTTCGTCTCCCTCAAGGGAACGTGCTTCCAGGCTTGGATGATCCCCGGGACCCAGCCTGGGGGGCTGCAGGCTCTCCTGTCATCCCCCTGTGCCCCTTTGTTTTTGCTCTAACAGCAGCAGAGCACGCAGTGCCCTACTCCAAGCAGGTCATGGTCGTCCAAAAGAGGCCCCTCTCCACAGGCACGACTTTCTGAACTACTGGGGGAGAAATAATGGGATGCTGCCTAATTTGCCCTGCCAAGAGCTGGAATGTCTCGGGAGCGTGCCTGTTCTGCCCTGCACGGCCTGGCTGTGTCACTGCGAGTCACCACAAGCGTTGCTGAGGTGACACTGTGCCTTGCTGAAGGTGGTGAGTTTCTTTTGCTGCTGGTTGTTGCCTTTTTGAGAGTGTGGAAGTGTGCCGTGCACAACAGGGTTTGTTTTTAGGAAATACTGTGAAGTGGCCGTGGTTTGCTCGCCCCTGGCAGAATTCACCAAGGGCAAATCCCGGTGGCTGACTCGGCAGCACTGCGAGATTTCTTGGTGTTCCAAGATGATTGTGAAGGAATGGTTTTTCAGATAATACCAAATCATGGTTGGCTTTTCCTGCAGCTGACTCCACATTCTAGCCAGACTTTCTCTTACCAACATACAGAATGCCACAAATCAGCTTGGCTTTGGCCTAGCAAAATCTACTGGAAAATATTTCAGAGCAATTAACTGTGAGGCTATCTCAGGGTTGGCTTTGGTGTTTTTGAAGAAGAGCTTTTCCGTGCTTTCCTTAGATAAAGCCAGCCTGTGTCTGAATTTAAAATTTCTGCATGCTGCCAGCGGAGTTGCAAAACATTTAAGTTTATATCTGAGACTCCCAGTCTGATGTTGAAGGCAGCCCTTATGTTCAGCTGGCTGGATTTCACGGAGTTATCACTGCCTATGATGTTGTGTTCAATTTTCACCACCAATCACACAGCAGTTCAGTTTCTAGGTATTCAGAGGAAGGGCTGTGTGAGGCAGCAGTTAGAACCTTGTTCTTCAGGTCCTAGCTAGAGCACAATCCTATTTTGAAGCATAAGCCACAAAGTGATCTGTACGAGTGGCCTCGTACAGGAATTATAGAAACTTATTTCTATCTGTATTAAAATTTGTAAAACCCCCGATTTTAGAAAAACATGTCTAACTATATAAGACAATTCAAGTGCTACACTGATCAACTTTTGTTGTTAATAAAACTTTATTCATGTAAGATTTTAAAGCATTAGAAATACACGCTATAAAAATTACAAATATATAAAAAGCAATGCTAGGCATCTTTACAAAAACCCCACCCTTATTGCTGCATCCTTACAGCAGTTAGTGGTCTCCTTAAAAAAAAGGAGGAAGAGGTAACTGCTCAGAACACTTATCAAGTACAGAAGAAGAAATGAAGATCAAGCTGCAGAGTACATCTTTTAATCCGGAAGGAGTTAAATGCTTGAGTACATCTTTTAATCTGGAAAGAGTTAAATGGAGATCTTGCAGGAACCACTTGCATTTAATACTCCGCTTTGAAGGGGTAGTCCTTGTGATTGACAGCTCTGAAAAGAGAAAGACCTGGTTACCCAAGCACTGCAGAAAGTTATCTTGAGCAACATTTCCCTGTTGCACTCTCCCTCCCCCACTGCCAAGGCATTCAAGTTCTGCAGCTGTCAATAAATTGAACACAGCCTTGTGAGAAAGCCCCTGGAATGTGCTGAAGGGAGCACTCCAAATGAATCAGGAGGGATGAAAACAGAGGCAGAAATAGGACTAATGGATAGTAAGGATAATGAGGAACATACTGGAGCACTGGAACTGCCCTCCAGTTCCTGTTAAAGTTGAGGATGACATCCATCTCCTTTTTAGACAGTTCAAAGTCAAACACCTAGCAGGGAAAAGAGAAAAAAAACCTCTTTTTAGTTAGGTTCATGAGTAGTTAGCTACTAATTGTGCTTCATGCACTTGTGACTTGAGGTGGGAACACATTAAGCAGAGTTAAGCAATCCTCTTATTTCTCAGGCAAATAATAACCCTTGAAGTCACCAAAACAGTCCTTTTATTTCCGAGATGCTGTTCATAGCAAGGTCTCACGTTTCTGGGTGGCTGGATGCCAACACCACTGCACTTTGTGTTGTTACACGCAGCCAAAATACTTCAGGTGCTCAGGATGTGTCACAAATACTGGAATTAGGGGTACATTTTCTGCTACAAGAGAGGACTACTGGGTATCGACTGCAAATAGCTGCCTCACAGTTAATCATCTAAGAGTTCTTGCTAGGGGCTCACAGGAGAAGTAATTCCAAACCCTAACACCACGGACTTTAAACAACACAGAGGTATTATAGAAGATGCCACACCTTATGAGCAAACATCCAGCTAAACTTCACTGCCAAGGAGAACTACAGCCTCAAAGTGAGACAAACTGTAACAGGTCTGGTGTTTACAGCTTGTTCCTTTACACCCTAAGGACTCGCTAAGCATTTCCCCAAGAGCAAGTCCAAACCAGGGGCTCCCTTTCCACAGCAACAGCGCTCAGACAACCCTGGTGTAAACAATTTCTGTTCTAGCAGGACCAAAATGCTTTTCCCCAGGTGGTTTGGCAGTGCTGAGCCGCAGTCTTCAAATCTCTGAACCCCCCTTCCCAATGACTCTGAGGTGCTGCTTGGAGACACGGAGGGGCTACGAGTGTGGGTGCCTATCCTGCATAAAACCGGGCAGCAACATTTCCAAAGGGAACTTCACCTTCATGTTTTCCTCAACACGGTGTGGTTTGTCAGACTTGGGAATGACAATGATGTCTCTTTGGATCAGAAAGCGCAGCAGGACCTAGGAAAGAACAAGGAGGAGCATGAGCACAGAGGTCCCAAGATATCTATTCAAACACATTTTCTGGATTTTTTTTTTTTTAAACGAATTTATTTTTCTACAACACTATTACTCTTTGGAAGACTACCAGTTTGCACGCAGGAGTTTGATATGCTAGGATTTACTCAAGTGTTTGCCAGTAGACTGGAAAACTGTAATTGTTTCTGGCCTGTGTTGTTTCTACATTGTGGCTTTTCAGGATTTGTTTTTGTTTTTGTTTAGGGTAGTAGCAGGGGGAGAAAAATTGATCCTCTGATTTGTATTAGGAGTGCTCAGACCCAATGAGTATAATGATACTACAGGTTATTTTGGGCTCAGAGCTAAGTACCACACAAAGGTTTAGGTTTTGGAAGTCCATAGAAGGAAAAACATATTTATAGAATTTAAAAGGTGTCTCCCCACCCCCAGCTACAAAAGAACTGTTGCATACGTTTTTGCCCTGCTCTGCCTGTCTTAAAATATGATTGTTTTTGATTGCATGTGAGCATGTGGCTTTGTTTGAAGTGCAGTTTCCGCACACCCCAGGCAACAGCTCATTTGTGTAACCAGCAAACTAACAGAGAAAAAAACCCCATCTTAAATAATCACGCAGCTTTCAATAATTCTTTGTGAACATGAGCAGATGGGAGGCAACCAAATATGTCTACAAATTACAGGCCTCCTCTGAAGAATAACTTAGCTGGAGAAAGGAATAAAATTTAGGCAGGTGAGCACCTGAGGAACGCACGTACCATTGCTGCTCACTCCACCTCAAAACTTGGCACTCAAGAACTCCTTGAAAATAGCTGATAATTTTTATGAATGCTGTTAAGAACTGGGGCAGAATGAAGAGTAAAGTTCAGCCCCGTTATACTGTATCTCTAGAGAAAGCAGGATCTGCTAGGACTGGCCTGTAAGACACCTGAGGAGGAGGGATCGTTTGCTCTGACAATCCCACTTACCTGGGCAGGGCTTTTATGGTGTCTAGCTGCAATGTCTTTAATCTTGGGATCTTCCAGCAGCGTGGGCTCCCCTGGCTTAGCCCTGTTAAAAAATAGAGATTCTGGTGGTAGAAAGGTAATAGTTTCCCTGCAGGAACATCGTGTGACATAATCTGCATAAAAGCAACAGCACTTTTCTCATTTTACCTGTATTATTTACTGAATTTTCTACCAATAGTAATTTTGATAGTTCAAGCTGCAGCTGCACTGTTTTGTGTACAGAAAGGCTGCAATGCTCCCTTACCACGGGCGGTTAGGAGAGCCCAGGGGACTGTATGCAGTCACAGCGAGCCCTTTGGATTTGCAGTACTTGAGCAACTTTTCCTGGGTCAGGTATGGATGGCATTCCACCTGCAAGCACACAAGGATGGTTGATAAAGAGGCAGACTTGGCTGGGCTGCAGAGAGTTACATTTTAAATCCTCTAGGGTCATGGAAAATGTTAGGACTTGACTTCTAGCATGATGATTCAAATCTATCTTAAGAGAAAATTATTAATGTCACAGCACTGTCTAGAGGCCTAGCAGAGAACAGAGCTTTCTCGTGCTACATATTAGCCACAGAAAGCAAAAAAAATAGATGAGAAGAGTGGAAGTGTTATCTGTGTGGAATCTGGGACATGAGCCTTCTGGACTACTGCAGGGCAGGATTGCATCTTCAGAGGGGCAGCTCAGGATGCCTGAAGTTTATTTTCTTCCTGATGCACCCAACCCCTCCTTGCCTCCAAGAGCCTCCCGGATTCCCTGAAGAAGCCCAGGGAGATGATCAGAGCTAACCTAGGGAGGCAAGATCACGTTGCAAACAGATGTTTGGGTAAGGTGTCCTCGAACTGAAAGCAGCAGGAGCTCCAGGGGATGCTGCTCAGCTTGCCACAAGCCATGGCATGACCACAGGGCTGTGTCTGTGCTGCTTCACGTGGCCCTGGGCACACACCCAGCCACTTCTGAACTTTACTACCAGGCATGGTGATGTGAAAAACGTGTACAGTAGTTTACTCAGACCTGAGCTCCTGTGGGGATTTCCCTGGGTACTCCCCACCTGGAAGAGATGGGCATTCAGCACCCTCAGCTGAGTGCAAAGAAGTTGCATATGGAAGAAAATCAGAAGGCCCCTAAACTGCTGCTGCTGCCCTGAGATTACATTCACGAGGTATGTGGTGAGAATTTGTTGTGGAACTGTACACTTCAACCCTCCCTTCTGAAATGAAGTTGAGTGGTTTATTTTATGTTGAAAAATGAGTAAGTCCAGTGCATCCCAGTATAGTCCCATGCTGGTAGGGAAACTCACAGTGGGGATTTTGCTGAGTACATTTAAGACTACTCTAAATATATATTACAGGAATTTATATAGTAAATCTATACTACATAAATGATACATTATTTATATAGGACATAGATATAATATTTATATATTATATGAATTTAGGCATACTCTAAATATATATACACACACACATTTTAAATATATTTAGGAATACTTCTAAGTCAAAGGTTCCAACCTCATGGAAAGGGGCTGGATCTAGATAATGCTTAAAGTACCTTGCAATCCTAACCATTCTATGATTCTAGACTGCAAGGTTAGCTGAGGAATGGAAATAAAATTCTCACCTGGAGCATTACAGGTTTGTATTTCAGTCCTGGCTTGTTCAAGAGTCTTTCAATCTGCTCATGGTTGAAGTTGGAGACACCAATGGCTTTTACCAGTCCACAGTCCACCAGCTCCTCCATGGCCTAATGAGTAAGGACAAAGTGTGGGAATGAGTTGGTGGTATTACTGTCAAACTACATTATCTTATTTCTCTCAAGCTTGTGACAAATGAACAAACAACTCACGCCAGATTAGATTACATAAAAGTACCTCAGTTAATAAAAGAAAATAGAATTTCCTAACTGCATGCAACACCCAGTAAATTAACAGCCACACCTGGATTAATCTAAAGGGTTGATTCTATCACTGTGTGTATTCAGATATTTTAGCCACAGCACCTCGAGTGCTGATAGCTTCCTCCTCTTTAGCCTTACTAAAAACATCCCCTTCTTGCTCCCCAAAACAAGGGATAGAAGCAGCTATCTGGTTGAAATACAATGTTGTGTGGCTGTCCTTCAGACCCAAACATATCCCTCAATTTCATTTTGCACACAGATCTCTTCTGCTGCATCTTTTGTGGTGGTACCTGCTCCAAAGAGCAAATATTTCCTTACCTCCCATGTGTCCAGAAAATCTGTGTCACTGGGAATACTGTGACCTTTGTCATCCAGGGGATGCAGCTCTTCACCAGCCTGTTATTTCGAGGCACATAAAACACAGACTTTTTAAGTGGTGAGTTTCCTACCGTGTACTTTTCCTACAGCCCTTCTGACTGCATTTACAGGCAGCAAGTTAGCAGGTTATTTAAACATATTGCATAACTAAAAATGAAGCATGTCCGTTAGTATTCTCTTTTGGATGAGGGCCATATTTCTCGAAATCAGTCCCTACATGCAAAGAGTGTGGGGATTAGTAGTAATTATGTAACTTGGGCAGATCTGGAGAGAAGGGAACAGACACCCCCCCACCCCAGCCCCTTTATTCTAGATTTTTATTTATTTTACACGGATGTAGACCAGGGGAAGAAGCACATTCTTTCTGTGCTATGCTTCATTTTTCACTGTTGGCTACTTCAGACCGAGCCAACACCTCCGAAGCCCGAGATGTGCACGCTGTAACCACCATCCTGTGCTGGCTACCAGAAGGCCCGGGGGGCTCACACCTACGACTCTCTCATTCCAGCAGGCATGAAAAGCCAGCCCCCTGTGCTGAAACACACCACTACTACGTGACCAAATGCTTGCCACCACTGGGTTCAGGGAAGAGCCAAATGAGCCCCACATCCCAGCTGCGTAGTGAAGATGAGAGAGCAAAGGCGAGAGAACGCGCCGTGTTCCTGGGCACGTAAGGAGGAAAGGTGTGGAGAGCAGGACTACCTTGAATCCCATCGGGAAGTGCATCAGGTAGAGGTCGAGGTAGTCCAGTTGCAGTGCAGCAAGGCTCTTCTTGCATCCTACCTTCACCAAGGACTTCTCATGGAATGTGTTCCACAGCTGTGGGAAGAGACCGAGCCCGACTCTCACTTTACAGCTCCCACAGGGCAGAGCAGGGGACAGAAACTTCTCACCTGGGGGTCTGGCAGGACAACTCCCTCCCCACTTAAGTCAGTGCACGCTGAAGATGAGGATGTAAGGTGTCGCTGTCAGGTAGGACAAACACACCACAAAGCTGGAAGTCGTGAAGGTGGAGTCAGGATTCCCACTTATGAAAAGGGATTTTCTGATATAAATGTAACACTCTGGCAAGTGTATCTGATGCAGCAAAACTGTTACAATTATTTTTTTCAGCCTAAGTTTTGAGTATTGAGCTGCCTTCCTTCTGTCCCTTTTAACTGTCCACAGCGAGAAGAGTTGTCAATTTTACTTCATTTTTGAAATCAAAATTCAAATTTTTTAAATAGAAGAACTTCCAAGTATTATTAAATTAAACCATATTCTTTAACAGAAACAAAGCTTAATGTGGAAAAATCTTAGTTATACGCAAAGTTTTCTGGTTTTGCTGGTGAAAACCCCAAGCCATAAATTTATTAGTTGAACTGTTTTTTTGGTAAGGAGCACGTCTGAGACAAGCGGATGAGATAAAGGAATGAAGAAAGCACATATAAAATACTTTGATTTCTGTTCCCTTTCAGGATTACCATTTGTACATGACACCTTTTTCAAATGTCTTGCTTAGCACTGATGAATCCAGAAAACTGTATTTTTTTTCCCCCCTTATCGTTCTTGGGTGTGTCCAACTGAACATTCAATACAATTGACTTAATCGATGTGAGGAAATTATTAGGTGAGTAATACCCGTGCTATCTTTCCTAAGTTGTCAGTGGTTCCTGATAAAGCAAAGAGTCCAAATTGCAAATACAGGATGGAACTTTTAAGACACAACAAGGAAACCATGAAGTGAATGTCAGAGAAGGGATCAGGTCCCTATGTTACTTTACAGGTACAACAAGGGTTTCTCTGCAAGAAAAGCTAAACGCTTTTAATAATAATCTTGTATACTTGTACCTTAGTGACAATGAAGAGGTCTTCCCGTTTCACAGCTCCCTCCTTGATCTTCTGCTGGATTGCGTTCCCTATTTCGTTTTCATTCTGGTAGAAATAGGCGCAGTCGAAGTGGCGGTAGCCGGCACCAATAGCAAACTTCACCACCTCTTCCACCTTTCCGGGGGGAGCCTGAAAGCAAACAGAAGCCAACCATGAGCTCTTCCATGTCCTCCTGCCAGGGCTCAGCGCTGTGACAGCTCCGCACAGTCCCCCTCTCCTTTCCTCATCACCTGCGTTTAACTGGATTCCAGCGGAGTTTCCAGGCAAACAGCATTTTTGCAGGGAAGGGGCACAGAGCGCAGAGGAGTTTGTTTCTGCAAGACTTGTAGCTCTGCCACTGCCAGCAGCGCCACATCCACTGGCATTTCCCCTGTTTGCTCCCTGTGTTGCCCACGGAGTTTCGCCACTTCACCTTCCCCAAATCTGCCCCGCCAGGGCGGCTCCGGGGCCAGGCCCCCGCCTCAGGCCGCGACCCCATCCCGGGGGCCGCGAGCCGCCGCCGCCGCTCGGACTTTTTGGCCGGTGTCCTTTGCTTCCCGTCTTTTTTTTTTTTTTTTTTTTCCCCTTTTAATTTTTTTTTTTTTTGGTGCCTCCTTCCACCTTCTTCAGCCCTTAATTTCTATTTTCTTTCCCTTTGTCTCCCCGCGGCCCCCCCGCGCCTGGCAGCCCGCCCGGTTACACAAGCGGCCGCCATCGGGCGCTCCGAGCGGGAGGCGACACCGACCCCGCGGGACGCACGCAGGGCACGGAGCCCGCTTTCGGAAGAGGGGATGCTTCCTTTTCGGTTTTGCTTCTTCCCTTTTTTTTTTTTTTTTTTTTTTTTTTTTAACTTTATTTCGCATCCCGGCATCTCCCGCCGGACCCCCCCTCCCTGCCTCGGTACCTGCCAAGTGCCCAGCCCCAGGGCGGGTATCTTCATCTTGTTGCTGAGCTCCACGCAGGGGATGGCCATGGTGCCGGTGTCTGTCTGTCGGTCGGTCCGTCCGTGGGAAGCCTGCCCAGGGCTGCCCGAGGCCGCTGTAAGGAACGGAGCGGCCCCGGCCCCGCCTCGCCCCACGCCCAGCGCCCCTCCCCGCCCCGTCAGAGGCGGCACACACGGAGATGCCCGTCGGCATGAGGCTGCCGAAAGCCGTGGTGCTGATTTAGCTGCTCGTTCGGAAAATGAGCATCCCTGGAAGCGCTGGGAAGGTGTGTGCGGATGTGGCACCTGGGGACAGGGGTTGGTGGCGGACGTGGTGCTGCTGCGGACGGGTTGGATTCGACGACTTTAGAGCGTTTTCCAACCCCAATCACTCCGTGGTACCACAGCTGAGAGATTCTGGCGGGTGCCAGGAGAATTTCTGCACGAGGCGATGGGTGTCAATTGGAGGATTTTCTCGCTCTCAAGTGGAAGCAAATGGACTGAATTTTTCGTATTTTTTTTCTTCAAAAATATTAGGCTCACCTGCTGTTCACAGAGAAATTCATTAAAAGGGAATGTGGCCTTACCTTTTAGCTCAGTTCTGTGTTCCCTGTCTTGGCAGAGGGGTGGGCTCCCTGATGGGACCATTGCCTCAGTCCGTGTGAAAGATTTCCCTGGCCTCCAATTAAAATTTCACCCAGCTCTGGTAGGGTGTCAGAGGCTGCAAAAGGGATTTGTGATCCCAGCTTGTCAACAGGCAGTGCTTTAGCCCAAATAACCCCCCTGCTTTGTGCGCAGGGTGAAAAGGCTGATATTTAAAGGTGGCAGGAGACTTTGCATGAGTGCAGTGTCTCAGAAATCAAGAGCCAGAGCCTGGAGGGACTGGGCTGCTTAGCTGGCAGCTGTCTGGGAGAAAAGATGCTTCACACTATGAAGCTGATGGAAGTTCAGCACCCTACCTTAGGCATCTCACATGTCACAGAGACTTTGTGTTTTGTTATCGCAGCAGGGGATGCTCTGCTGCTTGAGTCTACTTTTTCTTTTCCTTATATTGCTATAAACTCCCCCTTGCTCACTGCTGATCCCTGACCACCAATTTACACACTGTGGGAGTTCCACTGGTGTCATCTTGTGACTTGTACAGTGAGAGTGAGAGTTAAATATTTTATGCTTAGACTTACAATGTTTGCCTATCAAAATATAGAAGCAGCTGTGAATTATTGAGCCGCTAACCACGATGTTTGATGTGATCTGTTAAAATTTATGTGCTTTTGCATTATTTAAACTGCTTTTATAGGACAATATTTTCAGTTGGTTGGCAAATGCATGTTCCGGGTTTAAATATAGCCAGAATCTCTTCCTGCTCTCCTTGGCCTGGTTTCTAAGCCACTGGCTTAACCATGCTTTATTGTCATCTTTCTGTTGCCTTGGATATCATCACATGTTCCAGAATGGAAAAAAACCCCCAAACTGATATGAAGCAGAGACAGAGAAGCAGGGAATCAGATTTTTCAAAGTGGCTGATAACTCCAGTATGGTCAAACGAGAGCAGTGAGAGGAGGTGTCTTCTATTGAAAACAAATATGAAAAAACACATACATCAAACAACCCCACCCAAAAAAAGAAAAAGACAAAGCTTCTGCAAGAGATGTGATGAATTTGGCAGAAAAGAAAGATTTACCAAAACAAAACAAAAACAAAACAACTCCCCCCCCCCAAAACACCCAAAAAACAGAAAGAAAAGTCTGTTGAAATTTTATGAATTTACTAATGGTACATTGTTTTTAAGGCCAGAAAGGGCTACACTCTTCTTCTTATACTGATCTCCAATTACTCTGAAAAGATTTTACACCAAGCCTATGTGTCATATCCATATTACTTAATTTTTTATTAAAGGCACTTGGGTGCTGGAGCAATAGGAGCTGACCAAAATTATGTAGAGAACAGGCTAGAAAATGCTGAGATTGAGCTATTAAATTTACCTTTAATTGCAACAAATCTGAGTCTGGAAGGTATAAACCCCACATAACTGCCTTTTTTTTTTTTTTAACTCATTTGTTTAACAGAGCCATCAACAATTTTCCTCCCCCGTAAATCTTTATTCGAAGACATTAATGATTTTGGAGTGAACTTCCTGCAGGCCAGGGAGGAGCAGGGAGAGATTTTGGCAACTCAGCTGCTGCATGGGCTGGCAGAGGAGAGCTGCTGGGAGGACTCTGTTATGTGTTCAGGCTTTTCTGTTCAAACATCTTTGTTCTGATTTCTTTACTTGCACCGAGGAAGGTAGCTCATAATTTAAAGCCATATAAAACCTGACTTTACGAGGGTTTAAAAGACTTTAATTATTTTTATACTACTATTCTTTGCTGGATGCACCATGGGTGGTGACTGAGGCCCATCCACCCCAACTTTTTTTACTGAGTCATGGTGATTTCACTCCCTGCAGAGCCTGGCAACTCCCTTGGGCACCCTGCTGTGCTGTTTCATGAATCAGAGTGTGCAGATACCGGTTTTGACTTGCCCATAACCTTTTTATTGGTCTCTATCACCTGCCTGGAAGTTTACTAGTGTCTGATTTGGAGCTGCCCCTCCTTTGGAGTGACTCTTCTAGAGGGTAAAGGTGCTCCTTCTTGATCAGCTTTTGCTGAAATGCAAAAATGCAAATCTCTTATGTGGACACCCCAATGCTATTGGGAATGTTTTGTCTAGACAGGATCATTAAGGTTGGAAAAGATCTCCAAGACCATCAGGTCCAACCTTCAGAGAGGAAAGTTTTTAGATAGAAAGCCCCAACATGAGTCTGATGCCTTCCCCAGCCACCTAGAAACAGAGACCAGACAGGAGTAAGGGAATAAAGGCAGGGATTTATTTGAAAGGCCTTCAAAGGTACCACCCTGGGGAGCCGGAGGCTGCTTCCAAAATGGACCCCGAGATGGACAACGAGTCACGAGTTCTTCACACTTTCATAGGTTTGGTCCATTTGCATCTCAGCATAAATTCACCAATTAAAACTTTAGCTCTCTTCAATTTCTCCACCTCTCTCCTGGCCCCAGTTTCCACCTTTGGGCCTAGGGCAGCCCGAGTGTCCTTGAACAGCAAGCTCAGAGAAGCTTTGCTGTGTCTGTCTGGCCTAAGAGAGCAGCTCACGAGCTGCAAGGAACTTCAGAGTTACACACTGGGCGATACAGGATTTGAAAAATAGAGAAGTTAAAACCTAAGGCATCATTTCCCCCTTGCTGATGATGTTCCAGCCTTGCTGACGGTGTTCCTTGGGGAAACAATGTGCATTATTTTCCTGAGCTAACGCTAATGAGCCTGTCACGAGTGTCTTCTCCTGCACAGCTGACAGAACATTGCAATGTACTGATTGCAACAATAATCAAACAACAAATGTGATTCTCTGAACTGTTAAGAAGGTAAGTATTGCTATTTATATTTTAGTAAAACTTGTTTTTTTTTCCCATGAGTCTAAAGGCCTGCTGGACACCTTTTCAGAATATACAGTGGGTGAAGATTGAGACATAGCACAGAACCACAGAAGGGTGAGATGGGAAGGGCCCTCTAGAATTGATCTTGTCCATCTTCCCTTCTCAAGCAGGGCCACTGAGAGCAGGTTGCTCAGAGTCCAGATGGGAGACATCACAACATCCCTGGGTGCCAGAGTCCCCTTTGCAGTAGAAAAGTGTTTTGTAATGGTAGAGGGACCTTCCTCCATCTCTCTTTGTGCCCATTGACTCTCCTCCTGGTGCTGGGCACCACTGAAGAGAGCCTGGCTCTGTCCTCTTTGGCTGGCTGGCAGTGTGCAGGAGGTGACTGTTTTGCAGGGGGCCTTCTTGTGGGATGCCTGTGGCAGCCAGTGCACCCAAATTTTTCCCTTTTATTTTAATTTATTTTTATTATTTTTATTTTTATTTTTATTTTTATTTTTAAAAATTTTTTTTATTTTCCTTCTTTTCCCTTATTATTTTCCCTATTTTCCCTTATTATTTTCCCTTTTACCCTGTCGCAGTCTTCAGTGTGGTTCTGAATTGTTGCATGCTCTCAGCCTTTCTCTAAAAACAAAAGTAAACAGCCCCCAATAACTTAGAGCAGGAAAGGTCTGCTCTAACTGAGACAGAACTACTTCTATCAGTGTTATTTGCACTATGTCATGATCACGGATCTGGCAATGTCAGTAGGAAGTGGTACATCAGCAGTGAACAAAGTTTTTATGTGAGAAAGACATTTCTAAGATGCTCTGATTGATTCTCCGCTCCGTGAGTGCAATGGACAGTACCCAAATTTATCAGCAAGCTGTGGATTTTCAGGGCTCACCAAAATAATTTGCCTGCAGCAGCTGCCTTTGCAGTGGTTGCAAGACACCAATTTGAGTAACACTGAAGTGAAAGTTTTCACCAAAACTCTAAGACCAAGCTTAGAAATTCATTGGAAAGAATCACCAGAGCTACCCGGAATCCCAAACTATGTCCTGTTTCTCCAGCATGGTGCTGCATTCGCTCCCCTCTCTTTGGGGCTGCTCTACAACCTTAGGATTTCTTCTAGGTCCTAAGTGAAGCCTTTTGAGCTCTCCTGGACCACAGTGAGCTGTGCCAGCACCTCCCTGGGAGTGGGATGCCTCTCAGAGCTCATGAGCCCTCAAGTCTGTGATTCCTGGAGGGCTCTTGTCGAAAGTTGATGACAGGGCCTGGGCTGATAACTCCATTCCTCCACCCACTGGGAGATGCAAAGGCATCCGGTGTGAGAATTTCACTGCACCTGAGGAATTTTTAACCTTTGTACAGACAGATACAGAGAACTCTGTGTCTGTGTGTGCAGGCGTGCGACTTGATTCAAATACCCTCTCAAGCACAGTAGGAATGGTGCCATCTTGTAATAAATCCTATTGAATCGCTTTATGAATATTCGATTAGTCAATGATTAAGTGCTGCTAAGCCCTTTTGCACCCTTTTCCTTTTGCACCATTACCCTTTGCACCTTTATTATTTTGCATCCCTGGTCTCCATGTAAATTACTCTGAACTGGTTCCAATCTGATTTTCCTTTGTATGCTTCACCTATGTAGTAGGTGATGGAGTAAATCTTGCCACTGAGCTCTGTTAAATTACATCCTTACAAATTTATGTTAAAACCTGCTCTTGCTAATACCTTTGACAGCGATTCTTTAAGCAGCCTAACACACTCATTTGCCACGTCCATAAGCACATATTTAACTGTGTTCAGAAGAGCCTCCAGTTAAATCCCGTGAGTGTTTCTCCACTTCAGCAGTTGTGCAGTCTGATTGCTGCTTATTCCTTCCTTTTAGGGCCTTTCCTCTCTTCCTTTCCTCCTCTGAATTTTGGAGTTCTTCCATTGGAGATTTTTGAACAGACCTGAGACAACACCTTTGATCCAGATAAGAACCTTGACAGCTTAGATCACCTGAGATTAGCCATACAAAGGAAGCGGGGGTGGCTGCTCATGGAGAAGAGTGTAGGAAAATTGTGATGGATGAGGAAATGTACTGGTCTGGCAGCAGCCCAGCTCTTTTCCCTCCGAAGTGTTGACAGAGGTTGTCAGGTACCTGTCAGCCCAGCCTCACGCGATTGTTTCTGAGTATGAACAAACAGATACACAGGGTGGTGTCCAACAGACTACCCAGAGGATATTTACATTTAGGAACTGGGAATAGTTGATTTTTAAATGGGGTGGATGATGGCTCATTGCTCTCATTGACAGTCTTTTATTTAAAGGCCTTATTAAAATAGGTGCACTTGTGGCAAGAAGGAGGCATACAAAATGCTGGGAGGGGGGAGTTCAAAGCAGAAGACTGGCGATTGTAAATATGCTCCAGTGACCCTGCAGCTGGGAATAACTCCTGATGAACCTGTGTGAACAGCAGGCCAGTGATCCTCTAGCACGGACAGAGTCTGGCAGTGCCTTTGTCTCACTGTCTTGTGCCTCTCCCTGGGGTGCTGCTCAGGGCATCCCCCGGGGAGGTGATGGAAATAAATGTTCTCTTCATGTTTCAGTTCTGACTTTGTGGCTGTCCCAGCTGCCTGTGCTGACTCACACACGTAGAAATGGCAAGTAACCACATTTATGTAAACAGAGTTGTTTGTTTTTATTACACGGTTACACTCTTAAAGTTCAATTTTTTTTTCTCATTTATCTACGGACTCGTATCTTACAGCAGAGTTTTCGTTGTGTTTGGTGTATATGGGTTCTGTAACTCTCTGCAGATCAGCTTCCAAATGGAATTTTACAACCTGCTTTGGCAAGCGAAGACAACCGTGTGCTGAAGCCAGTTCAGGGCAGGTATAATGACAATTTTATTCTCTTCTATTCAGAAAATCAAACTATTAAAAAAGCTGGACTTTACTAAAAATCCTGTTACAAAGAATGCAACTTTTAAACAGCTTTAGGAAAAGCAGCCAACTTAACCATACTTTAAGTAAAAAAAGAAAAAAAAAGTGATTTTTTGCCCCCTTCTTATCACTGTTAGAGGTATAAGAAAGCTTGAAAAACTGTCTGCTGTCATAAAAAAATGAAGATTTCAGGCCCCCCTTCCCCTGGATGGTGGGCAGGGCGTACTGCCATTTGTTCCTCAATTTTGGCGAAATTTGTTCTTGATCTTCAAGCTATTTCTTTAGCTGGTGATATGTTCAAGCCTTCCTAATGTATTTGTGTGACCCCAATAGAATGTTAGCACTACCCGGATGTCAGCTGTGAACTTTTAATAAGAAAGTATTATACTTCTAGGTCTTTCAGCTGTGAAAACTAAATTGCAATGTTTAAACCTAGTGCATATTCTTTTCTTAATTTTCTGAATACTTCCTTAGGCTAATAATCTATAAAGCCTGATAACAGTGCTGATCTTTAGTAAATTGAAAGGAAAGTGGAATTGTAACTGGTGGGGAAACCAGGGCAAAGTTTAGGAATGGCTTCTGTGTAGGAGGTGCAGGGCGTGAAATCAGACATGAGAAATGAGAGAACCAGAAAGAAAGGAGAGAGGCAGGAAAAACAGGGAAGTCATACTCTTAAACGTAAATGTGTTTTTCATCTGAGTCCCACTGGAAGCAACAAAGTACTTTAAAAATAAATAACCAAAAGCACAGTTGCTCTTAAAGCTCATCTTATTTTATCGTAGATCTTTTGCTGACATTGTTTTCATATTGACGTCAGTGGAGGTTTCAAAAGCAATTGAAAGCAGCTGTCTGTTTGAAATACACGTTGAAGTCATCAGGAAAAGCAGTATACAGTCTTCCCCTGGAATATACTTGAGTCCAATATGTCTTTTCATCACAAATTTTAATCATCAATTGCTGGCTGTGTTTATATTTGCTGCAGTGGGACATGTACTAGAGCAGCTGTATCAGATAAGGGTGCACAGTAATATACAACTGGCTTTACCAAATCCATCAAACTCACTTTCATCTTAAATGCAGTGTTGTTTACTTTTCTTTTTTTTTTCCTCAGGCACTGTCAAGATTTGGCTCTTTTCATATTTTAGAGGATTACTTTCTTTTGAGGAAATAAAGTTCAAAGTCCATTGCTTTAATTTCTTATGTCCATTTATATTGATATTTTGTGCTGGTGTATTAGGTTAGACGATTTTTACTCAGTGAACTTTCATTGCGTGATTAAATTGGTATATATTAACTTTAAAAATTGACAGCTCTTTTTTTTTTTCTTTTTTTTTTTCTTTTTTTCTTCTCTCCCTAAGTGACACTGGGAAAAGCTGTACTTTCCCTTAAATCATCATGTTTCTACAAGGAATTGTATGATTGCTGCTCTTTTTTCAGTCTGTGCCTGGTCAAGAGTGTCTCATGCAGAGAAGCACAAAGGATCTGAATTAGTACATGAAGAAAAAAGACTATTTAATATATAGTGGAGTACAAAGGCAGCATGTTTAGGTGAGGCAATGTGTGCTGAGGGCTTCGGTCATTTAAAACCCCTTCCTTCTCATATATCCAAGTAGGGAAGAAAAGAACATTCTCTGAAGAAGGCTCGTGATCGCTGCAAGTGCCCTGATCCCAGTCCTCTGAGCTAGAGTCCAAACATAAAGGGAAGAGTAAATATCATATACGGCTTGGTTTGGGAAGGAGAACGCTCAGGAATGTCTGCAAGGGGGGAAAACAGACATTGCCGCAGAAAGGCAGCACCAAAAATAAAATACAAAACGTGTTTTATTACAGGATGGGTGTATTTCTAGGTTCTTTTTATCTTCCTGGACCTGCAGAGGGTGCAAAATCTCCACATGGCTTAGAAGAAGCACAGTTATTTCATTCCCCTTGTGTATTTTGCTTCTCTGGTAACTTGCAGAAACACGCTGCACCAGCACCAAGATCCTCACTAGAAACTTCATTGTAACAAAAACGGAGATAAAAGCATTTAATGCTGCAATAATTAGGGCTGTTGCCATTTAATTTGCAGAAGTCTTTTATTCTTTGCTATCTGAACCTAGTGCTCAGCACCAAGTTCAGATCCTCAACAGCACCAAGATCCTCACTAGAAACTTCATTGTAACAAAAACGGAGATAAAAGCATTTAATGCTGCAATAATTAGGGCTGTTGCCATTTAATTTGCAGAAGTCTTTTATTCTTCGATATCTGTACCTGGTGCTCAGCAATTCTCTCTAGCTTAATGCAATTTGGTCCCTTGTCATCTCCTCTCTTTCCCTAATAATATGCTTTCCTCTTCATTTTCTGTTTCATTTCTGTTTTTCTCCTTTCTCTTTGATTTTAACCTGGGTGTTTCTTCTGGCCAATTGTTTCTCTTGGGATTCTGGCTTCCAGCTTTAAGTGGTTTCTTTCACATCGTGAAAACAGTGGAGGTAAATGACAACCTACATGGCTTCGGTTACACGTTTTCTTTTCACATGATTCCAGCAGTATCTAGAATAACAGAAAAAAATATCTGAGACATTATGATGATTTCACTTCATTTATTTTCACTGATTTCGCAGGGGTCTTCCATGTGAGAAAGCGTGACAACAATGTTTATGGGAAGGCTCCTTTTAAAGCATAGGTGTTTCTGCGATAAAGCTTTTCTGCTTTCAAAGAAAGACATTCTGCTCTCCAAATCAAAACAAATGCTTAACTACCACTCAATTAGAGCAGTATTATTGGGAAAAAAAACCCCTCACACTTTAAATACCAGTGTCAAGGAGGGGGCGAGAAAGTTTTAAGTGTGTGGAAGTTAAAACCTAAGGCCTCATTGGGTTGATGGGGAAAAAAAAAAACAACCTGGATGCCAAGAGGCAAAATCGTGCTTGTGCCAAGGCCCAGCACAGATCCTCATGTTCACTGTGGCTGCAGATGATGGTGATACTGGAGAGAACAGATAAACCTCCTCAAGGCTTCTCCTGATCCTGCTGGAAAACAGTAGGAAAATTTCATCTTGCCTCTGATACCTACCCAGTGCAAGTCTTTTGGTCAGGAGTTTCAAAACCAGTTGCTTAGATAGTGTAATTTGTATCTGGAGATTTTTAATAACTCTGATTTAAGTCTGAGCATGCAGTTTTTCTAAGATGAAAATGATTAATTGTAAATAAGTTGTTCGATTTGAAGATATTATTAGGATAATATTGCAGTAGCTGTATTAACATCATAATGGTAATCTTGCTATGTTCTTTGATTACAAGAATTGCAAGATTTAGACCTGCAAGGAAGAACACTGCATCATTATATAATTTGGTGGGGAGGAGAAGTCCTACCCTTCACAAATGAAAGATTAAGGGCTTGGGGCTTACTCTGTACCCATCTGCAGCTCTGTTATAAACCAGTGATATTTCTATTTTAATAATTTAGAGAGAGGTGAGTGAGTAGCTGCCTGCTCTTTGTGCAGCAGGGTGGCCCTGCCTCGGGTGGGAAAGCTGGGGGCTCCCAGCTGTGAAAATGTTCATTTCCTCACAGGGGCACGCAGGGCAGGCAGCGTGGCAGAGGAAACACTGCCGATGGAGCTGGTTGCAGTCCATGGACGTGAGGTGCTAGAGGCCTCAGGATCAGGGAATTATTTTGCAGGCTTCCTTTTTAATTAATCATAGATACAGGGGAGTGTAGGAGGGGGCCTTTGTGCAGCTTAGACAAAGCAACACCTGACGAATGATGAAACAGACTCCCAGAATCACACAGTCACCAGGTTGGAAGAGACCTCCAAGATCATCGAGTCCAACCCATGCCCTAACACCTCAACTAGACCATGGCACAGAGTGCCCTGTCCAGGCTTTTTTTTAAACACATCCAGAGATGGTGACTCCACCACCTCCCCAGGCAGTCCGTTCCAGTACTTTATTACTCTTTCCATGAAAAATTTATTTCTAATATCCAACCTACACCTCCCTCTGTGCAGCTTGAGACTGTGTCCTCTCGTTCTGTCCCTTGCTGCNATGATTCCAGCAGTATCTAGAATAACAGAAAAAAATATCTGAGACATTATGATGATTTCACTTCATTTATTTTCACTGATTTCGCAGGGGTCTTCCATGTGAGAAAGCGTGACAACAATGTTTATGGGAAGGCTCCTTTTAAAGCATAGGTGTTTCTGGGATAAAGCTTTTCTGCTTTCAAAGAAAGACATTCTGCTCTCCAAATCAAAACAAATGCTTAACTACCACTCAATTAGAGCAGTATTATTGGGAAAAAAAACCCCTCACACTTTAAATACCAGTGTCAAGGAGGGGGCGAGAAAGTTTTAAGTGTGTGGTGGTAAAACTTGTCTAATTTCCCATTTTTCATAACAAGGAATTTTTTTTTTTTGCAGTTTGTTTATTTTTGTTCATTTGTGTTTGGTTTTGGTTTGTTTGCTTGTTTTTAATTCATAGCTGTCTTCATACCATGTGAAAGGGCTGGGTTCCAACGCTGTTGGAGGTGCAGCAGCCTTTCAGATTGGTGGGATTTACGTGATAAGGCTTTGTGTAGGAATGAGCGGGCACTTTAAATCTCTGTATTTGGTCAGAGAGTTCTGTGGGGTTCTTCCTAAGCAAGTCTCATTAGTTTTCTGGCTGTAACAAAAACTTTTGCCATGACCTGCTTATATCTCACCTTTGGTGTTGCCTTCTCCAGCCACCTAGAAACAGAGACTAGACAAGAGTAAGGGAATAAAGGCAGGGATTTAT
>VYZQ01057593.1:68681-87950 GCA_013400655.1 Mystacornis crossleyi | reverse complement strand
GATGGAGCTGGTTGCAGTCCATGGACGTGAGGTGCTAGAGGCCTCAGGATCAGGGAATTATTTTGCAGGCTTCCTTGTTAATGAATCATAGATACAGGGGAGTGCAGGAGAGGGCCTTTGTGCAGCTTAGACAAAGCAACACCTGACGAATGATGAAACAGACTCCCAGAATCACACAGTCACCAGGTTGGAAGAGACCTCCAAGATCATCGAGTCCAACCCATGCCCTAACACCTCAACTAGACCATGGCACAGAGTGCCCTGTCCAGGCTTTTTTTTAAACACATCCAGAGATGGTGACTCCACCACCTCCCCAGGCAGTCCGTTCCAGTACTTTATTACTCTTTCCATGAAAAATTTATTTCTAATATCCAACCTACACCTCCCTCTGTGCAGCTTGAGACTGTGTCCTCTCCTTCTGTCCCTTGCTGCTTGGTGGAAGAGACCAACCCCCACCTGACCACAGCAACCTTCAGGAAGTTGTGCCTTTAGCTTCACTGATGTGCGTGGATGTGGGAGAATCGCCTCCCGGAGCACACAGGGCTTTCTTTGCTTCGTGCCCCCACTGTGGGTGGCAGGGATGGCTGGTGACAAGGGAGGGGTGCCACACAGAAGCCTGGCATGGACCTGCCAGCCTGGTGTGTGAGGTGGTGGTGATGCTGAGGCCTGAGCTGGACGCAGCCCCAAGGCAGTATTTTAAGGCCAGCCTGGCCTGAGTGGAGAAGTTTAATGTGCAATTATTTCGACAGGGCAGTATTTTATTAAGCTCGGAGTTGTAAGACTGAAGCCAAAGGGATTATCTTCACCCTCGGGTAATATTCTCTGTTCGTAGGACAATTCATTGTTTCCAAATATTATCGTTATGTCCTTTATTATCAACTGACACTTTTAGAAATCTGGCTGCAGTGTTAATTTTATTTTCCATGTATCCTAGGGCATGAGAATTGACAGAGAACTTTGCTAAGAGAACAAAAAAAACGCATTAATTTTAGTCCTTTTTGCTGATGTCTTTGGTTCTTTCATTTTTCCGTTAAAAGCTCACTTTACTAAAGAAACTGATAGAGCTTCATATAAAATTGGCAATTTGACATCCATCAAAAGTGGAACTAGTTACAGGGATAAATAAGAATTTAAAAATAAAAACTAGATCTGTGAGGGATTGCTGAAGAAAGGCAGAGGAAAATAAAGGTCTTAATTTGCATTCTATTCCAAGCATGCTGCCTCCAAAGGACTTAATTAAGCAACAAATCTCCTGTTGCAAGAAATTATTTATAAAACCTGAAAGGTTTCTAGTACTTCAAGTGCTGTTGCTGCAATGAAATTACCAGTTGAAAAAACAGGCAATGTTTCACGTGTACTCGTGTTTGTGAAGGGAAAGGATGTTTTTATAGAAGGGGAAGGACAACTCTGTGGTAAGGCAGGTGCTGCTGCCACTGAGGCCCTGAGTTCTTAAAGGCAGCTGTAGCCACAGGCTTGTAGCAGTGTGGATTGTTAAACTAATTTCTTTTTTTCTTCCTCTCCTTTTTCTTTTCTTCTCTCTCTCTTTCTTTTTTTTTTTTTCTTTTTGTAAATAGCTTTTATTGTTTGGGAAAAAAATTGTATCAAAAGCCCTAAGAAGCTGAAATCCTTTCATCAGCTTCAGATTAGGTACACTGAGTCATCCCCAGTGTGAGTTTCCAGTTCAATCTGGGATAAGATTACCACAGTGACCTGACTAAGCAGAGATAAGTGTATTCCCCAGTGTACTTTGGGTATTCAACACACATGGCATAAAATTAAACATTTTTTGACAACATTTTTTGCTGTTTTGATGCCAGTCATTCAGGCATTATCTTTTTGCACTTCTTTGCAAATACAGATGAGAGCTTTTGTTAAATTCTCACTCAAGAAGGCATCACCTTAAATTTAAATGTTATGATTATTTCTGCAGAAAACAACTGAGTGTAGAGGAGAACCAAATCCCTGATTTATTTTTGGAGACAGACAGGGAGGGAGAGAGAGAAAGGAAGATTTTGTCTTTTCTAAATACAGAACGCTTTTCTGGCTATCTTTTTAAGTGAACTAATAACTCCTTATAAAGAGAAGCACAAATCCTTGTAAGGTGTTTTTACACACAACAAGCCTGTGAACTTTAATAATATCAGGATAGTCAAATCTTCACAAAATAAAAAAAAAGGACTTAGGGGCCTTTCTCATCAGAGCTACAATAATATTTTTCAAAACTTTTGTTCAACTTCAGAATCCAGATGTTCTCTGAAATCCTTACTGAAAAACAGATTCACAGGTATCTGAAGCTGAAACACAACAGCTCCTGAACACCTGCATCGCATTTGTTACAAGGCTTATCTGAGGCTGAGTTTTAGTTTTCCCCTGTGAAAATCAGGGCAAATGTTTCCACTGCGTTGAGTATGCATTGGAGCACGCCCAGAAGTTTCCCTCACTTTTTGACTTTAGCATCCGAGACGGTTTAAACCAGCCCAGTCCTGTGGCACTCTGGTCCTTTAGGATTCTCTCTCCGCCTCACGCTCAAGGCACGAAAACCTGTCGTTCCTGAGCCACGTCACAGTGCCTGTGCTGATGTCCATAATGTGCCAAATCCCTGGTGCAATCTGACTTTTCCCTAGGAAAACTTTGAAGGGAACGAACACTCAAAAAAAACCCCCAAAAAACAACCCCCCCCCCCAAAAAAAACAAAACAACACAAAACCAAAAAACAAATTAAAAAACCCACCAAAAAACAAACAAACAACCCCACCAAAAAACCCCAAAAAACCACACCACAAAAAACCCCAAACAAACCAACAAAAAACCCCCACAAAAACCAAAAAACCACAAAACCAACCAAACAAAAACCCCCACATTAGATTAGGCTTCAGTTCCTTCTCCCTAAATGTACAAGTGCTTCTAAAGAAGAATTTTAAGCTTCACTATCTCAAGTCTCTGCTTATTTGGAAGCCTCTCATTAGAGTTTCACTGTATGGTCTATGCTCACTGATACCTTTTGGCTTTGAATAAAAGCTGTGATGTGTTGGGTGTGGTATTTTCGTTTAAGTTTGAGGGATTATAATACCTTCACAAAGAGCAGCAAGCCCTTACCTGAAACACTACATACACAGTCAGCTGTGTTCAGAAAGGTGCAGTCCAAGTGGAATTAAACTGGAGAAGAAGTGGGGAAGCATGAATTGTTTTACCAAAGGAGCCTTTCTTTTTGAAAAAAAATCCAAGGAGAAACGAAACCAATTGAGAAATTGATGCCAGAGAGGGAGGAAGAGCGACTAATTTGAAGTTGATGTGAGGACAGCTTTAGAACAAAGTAAATTTTTGGGTTTTTTTTTTCAGCAGCTATTTCAAAAAAAGGGAGTAGCCCAAAAGTGGGTAGGTGTCAGTTCAGTTGCCATGAGCAGCTGAACTAAAATATGCACTGAAATGTACCAACCATTCACTGTTTGACAGATTTGACAGAGAGGAAGTAAACTGGATTAGAGCAGGGAGAGAGAAAAATCCTTTGGTGCTGGATTTGCTAAAGAAAAAAAAGTAACTTCAGAAAGTCTGGGTGGTAAGATCCTAATGCAGAGCAGATGGCAGTTTTCACTTCAGTCAGAGTCAGGATAAATTCTCACGTCCTTCATAGATGTTATCCTCACTAAATAGCTCACATAAAAACAACACAGGCTTTAATTTTCACTGAATTTTTACACAGAATTAGCTTTCTAGAATGAAACGTATTTTATCTCTTCATGAAGATAAACTCTTTGTAGTGCCTTTAACTAAGGACATTTGGCGTGTTTATTTCTAAGAAATTTTTGGGCTGAATTTTTTTGTTTCCCCAGCAGAAGTACTACTGGTACCCACTGAGATGTTTTCTTAACAATACGATAAGAAACAATAAGAAAACTTGAGCTGCTGAAGGCAACTCCCATTACCTGTGCAGGCACTTCATGTCCTCTCTGAATAACAGAAGTTCATGGCTGTTGTATTTTGAACATGCACTTCGTCTTAAAAATAGATTTCTGTAATTTAAAGAGCCATCGTCTTTCCCCCTTCTACTCTAGGAATTCCAGAGTTAAATACTAATGTGAGAAAAAGAAGCCATTTGCTTGGTCACTTCCTGTGCAGCTCAAGGGAAAAAAATACCAAAAACCAAAATACTAAAACATAAGGAATAAGCAGAACGTATCTACCGCAAATGATCTGAATATTTAGATTTGCTCAGTGTCTTGCTGATCTCCCTGACAGTCGCAAGATCCACCTGAATGGGAGATCTCAGCTGTGTGTTCTGGTAGGGCTGAGAAGAACTTGTGTCTACTGAGCTGCTGCTGTGGGTTGGCATTACAAAACTCTCTGATGTTTTCCCTTGTATGACCCTCTCTTGGCAGTGGAGACAGAAACTTCATGAAACTTCCCATCTTGCTATTAACATCTTACACTAATTGGAAAAAAAAAATCACTTACAAGTCTCCTTACTATCAACTTCTGAAATTCTAACGACTTTCAAAAATGTTGCTCGTTTACATCCAGCAGGCTGAAAGAAGATTACACGGTTCTTCGTGTTTTATCAGAGCATTACAAATGCTATTTTGCTGACTTCTTGCGGAGAAGCTCCTCTATCTTTTGCATAAATAATTAGTGTCCCCGAATGCTGGATGCAGTTTCATTGAAGCTTTGTTATACTGTCTCTTTTATTTCACACTTGTTGGGTTTCTGTGTGGAATTCGCTTTTTCCCTGCCGCTGATTTGCAAACAAAACAGACTACTAATTTGACTAAGATGATAGGAAATGGTGCTGAGATAAAATACTTCTCTGCTTCCAGGTGTTTTGTTGTACATGCTGGAAGACATCCACAAAGTCAGGTATGTTAGTCAGAGAGTGACTTGTCTTGGGGTGACTTGAGTATTCCCTATCGCTGCTCCCTGCCCAGAAATTAGTTTTATGCCTTCTGTGCCTTTAAATGGAGCCTGAGAGAGACGAGAGAAAAAAACTGAGCGAACTTCTCAAAGCAGTTTGTGCTTCAAGGACAGAGATTAGGGGCTGCTGCTGCTGAGGAGCAAGGAAGCGCCTTTCCTGTTTTGTTTTTTTTTTTTTTTCCCCCAGGTTTTTTTCTTCTGANTAAATTTGGCTAAACCAGGACAGACTGGTGTGTCATTTTGGACGTGGAGTCCCTTCGAATGTGACTCTGAAGTACTGACCACACCATCTCAGCTGTGCTTGTTATTCTGCTGTTGTACTGTGGCTGTAGAATACATTATTACATTTGCCATTTCAGTGACTTTCATAGCCTTGTTAGCTGACTCCTACTCACAGTCACATGGACATATACACACAAAGGAAGACTTTTGATTTTTAATTTATGGGAACTTTTGGAATTGCTATTTCTTCTCTTCTTTTCCCATAATTCTGGTGGATTTAGTGTTTCTAAATCCTTGCCACATCACTACAAATCACAAATCTTCTCTCTTGTAATTCATATTTCTTTGAGCCAATGACATAAAGCAGTTTTGTAATATTTATTTAGTCTTCCTTGCAATGGTCAGCCTCAGAATAGTTTCTGTAATGCTGACATCTTTCTGTTGAAAATCACAAGAAGTTTCTCCAGCACTCCTGTAAGAACTCATAATGTGTGCCACCATGTGACTGGTTCTTTTTCTCTCATCCAAATCTTTACAGGCTGCAATCAGATCCACGGAGAGCAGAAAAAAAATCTGTGCATTTTCATTTCTGATGATGGCAACCTGTGTTGTACCACCTGACACAACTCTCAGCTGTTTGCAGAGGTGATGACACTGCTGTGGTAGGTGGATAAGGAGGATGAGGAAGAAAATGCTTCTTGTCTAGCTGAAGCCACTAAGAGTTTTTCTTGACCTCTAGATCCATGATACTACAGCTCTGCCTGTAGTTTCCACTCAAAGCATTTTCCTTTTACACAAGAGAGTCCCCCTCAGAAATATTCAAATTTAATTTCAGGGAAGGGTTTACTTTATACCATCTTTGGGAATAGGGATGTTGGTCCAGGAACACAACCCTTTTTCTTGCCACTTAAAACAGGCTACTTCCACTCTGTATTATAGCATCGTGTTTTCCCGCTGATTTTTCCTTTTACTTAATGCTCTTAATTACATACTGTTGCGAAGATTACAAGCAAAATAAACAGGATGATTTGTTATCTGTGCTTTCCATTAAGTAACAGCATTCTGTGGGAGGTGCAGCCTGTAATTGCTCTGAGGAAACTGTACCGAGGGCTGAATGAAGTATTAGTCTAGTTTGCTAATGACTAGGTACAGAACATTTCTTTGTCTTGTGGTCTTGATAATTCCATCGAAGTACCAGACTGCAATCTGATGACCATGTGGGGTACTGCCTGTAGGCAGTGGCTGGTCCCACAGCTGCGTGTGGCTCTTTCTTGTTGTTTTATGTCCCGCGAGGTGCTTGGCTTCAGTGCTGGCAGTAGCTTTTTTTGAAAGCTGCCTCAGGTACAACTGGAAAGGACTTTCCAGCCCAAGCACATTTCTGTGTAGAGGATTTCACAATGGGGCATCTGAGCTGGACATGAAGAGCTTTTCAGCTGGCTGGATGAGAAGTAGATGAGAACTGTCTCTTGCCTGTCAGTTCCCATGAGCTGCATGGCTTTCCTACCGTGGCAGCCCTTAGTTACCCAGCCCCGGGTTACTGTGCAGCTCCTCTCACCTTCCTTCTCCTGCTGCTTGCATTCATCTCCTCTGCAGTCCCATTTGCTTCACCTTTGCTGCCCTGGACTCGCTGCTTCTTTTACCTTTATAGACAAGCACAGTTCAAAGGAAGTATTAAAGTATATAAAGTATTAAAGGAAGTATTGTGTGGCATCAAACTGGTACTTTGATCATGGAGTCAAGTCTTCTGTTTCTACAGTGAAAATTTGTGTAACACTTCCCCCCTGATTTAATTAAAATCAGCAGTGCCAGAACTGCATACACGGGTTTGGGGTATTTTGTTTGTTTGTTGGGTTTTGTTCCCCTCTTTTTTTCCTGTTGCTGTTGTGACATTCTTCCCCATTTTAAGCTGTTAAGGGCAGGGACTCTGCCCTACATAAATCTGAAAAACCTGACAGCAGGGAGATGAGCCTGTGACAGGTCCATGCTTGGAGAACTTGAGTCTGGGGGAGTCAAAGCCCTGTCTTGTCCTTCTGCTCAAAGCAGCCAGTGACTTCTCCTCTTTTCTGGCACATGCAAGTTCTCCTTCTGTCTCTGCGCTTCTGCCAACCCCTGAGAAATTACCTGCTTTTTAGCTCAAATTTACTTGAAATTCTGAATGTTTCGAAACATTAATCACTTGCCTGCGTCTCCAGTGGGCATCATTTTCCTTTCGTTTGGTTGCTGTGGCTCTGAACACCCAGATTACCTCAGCTTGTGCACCATTTGCAGTCCCTTTGCTGTGAGTCACCACGGCAGTAAGAGTGACTCTTATCACGGCTGATTTTCCCTGCAGCACAAGTGAAAACGTGTTCCTTTCAAACTGTGACACTAAAGTAAGCTCCTGGGTCAGGACAACACAGGGATTTCACTGCTGAGTACAGGGCAGATTTTGCATTTCAGAAAGACAAGGCAATACACTACTTGTTTCTTGGCAATTATCCTAAGATAAGCCTAAATGTGGGGGAAAAATGGTAATTAGAAATATTTAGGCCAGGACTCTGTGGATGCAGATTAGCCTCAATGGTTCCAGTCAGCCTCACCTGGCCTTTCCTACACTCCCTATTTAAGCATGTGGCCCGTGGGGACTTGGGTTGATCAGACACAGTGAGTTCAGCTGATGCCATCAGAATACTGATAGCTCAGTAAAGTGGTTTGTTTGGCTATTTTTTCTTCTTAATTCTTTCCCTCTAAAACAGCTGTAACTTTCCTCTACTCTGGGCTGAACCACTGTGTTTAAAAAAAAAAAAAATCCACCCCCAACACAAACATCCTCCCATGCATGCACTGGGTTTCGTGGATGTCGGAGGTGAACTATGGAAATGCCCAAATCAGAAAGTAGACAAGCTTTTTCTGCTCAGACAATTTGACACTAGACAAGGCTTTTAATTTTTGCCTAGTTCAGGGTAGATAAAAGACAGAGGCAGCTTCTTTTCTGTCTAATGATTTTTTTCCCCCCCCTATTCCTCAGGGCTATAGTTATATATACTTGAGTTTTGTTCTCAAGCAAAATTATGTAACAATAAGCTTATGAACACGTAAGTTAGCGTTATGGGAACGTTGGACATTAATGCTTAGAATAATCAGCAGCAACTGTAAATATCTCATTTCTTTGCATTCAGTCTGGGTTTTAAGAAGGTAAGTTATAGTTTCATACCTGCAAATAATTTTTTCTCTACATTTCAGGGCCTATAATTACTGTGGCTGCTTATTATGCCATTTGTATAATGCATGAGAGCATCTGTTCCCGGCTTTTATATTTTAGTGGTTTTCATTTTCTTGCTAGTACTTTTTACCTCTTGGACTTTGAAGTGACATTGAAGAATTGGAGAATCAAGAAATTCTTTCTGGGTTTTGTGTCTTCTATCCTGTTGCCCAGTATTCTGAAGTGCACACATTTTGCTCAGTTTCTATGTTAGACGTCAAACGAGAGGATTAAATCCAAGTTTGAAGAATTCTGCAGCTTTGGCCATTTCGGTTCTCTGGTGGAAATGTAAGACAGGGACACAAGGGAGAAGGTGGAGGAGATGTGTTGTTACATGTCAAGTGCCTGAGTCTCAGAAATTAAATTTTCTGTAACATTCCCAGTGTTTTAATCAGGCTATAACAGCAATACCTTGTTTTTAGCTCCTGTTCAGGTACCAAGTTGCAAGTTTCTGGTTATGCCTGAACCAGAGCGTGGTTTCAGTTGCTGTTTCTGTTCCATACCTCTGGCCTGGCCTCCTACAACTGTAAATCTTTGTGTTGTACTACTTATACTGGTGTTAAGTGTGACTTAGCCTTAAACAGAATCAGTCCTTCTGGTATATAACTGATCTGGTTATTCCTTAATTGGATGTGTCTAGTAGCACTCGACTTTTAATTTTTTAATTTTTTTAAAAATTTTTTTTACTTAAAGGCATCTAAAAGCCTCTGCAATTAAATTCAAAGTGCTGATCTTCACAAACTTGGAATTGCCTATGGTTTCTATTCCAAATACTTGTTGGATAAAACCATTCCCCCTGTTAATGAAGGTCGATAGGAGGCAAAACAGTTGTCACAGTTCAACAGGCAGAGAAAATTGTTGGTTTGTCTGTTTTTCTTACTGTTTCTGCTTTCATTAAAGCAACGCTCTCACTGGAATATTTAAGTAGCTGTAATACTTGCCAAAGGAATATTACTTCTTTATTACAGTGTAAATCAGCTCTGAGCACAGTTTCGAATCCAAACACAAATTAGATCTTTCCAAAAAAGCCCTAATATAAGTTGAATATTCTGGTGTTCCATTTTGAGCAGAGCGTGTCGAAGGCATAAACAAGAGAAACAAAATTTTATTCCAGCTTTTCCTCTGGCCTGAAGCCAGAATGGCTCCTTGTGCTGAGGATGCCTGTGCCTGAGCTGCTTGGGCTGGTGGCTGGGCACTGGTGAGGTCTGAGGGCACCCTTTGAGAGGCTGGACCATGAAGGATGGTTTGGGAACAGGAGGAGGGAAAGTCTGCTGGGACTGCACAGCAGCTCGCTTTCTTGCTCTCAGAGGCACCGTGTGTTCCAAAGCCTTTTATGAACTTGCTGTGAGTCGGTGAGTTTATGTGCCTTTTGTGAACTTGCAGAAATTGCAAGCAGCCATTCAGATCCCCAGGTTTCTCCGTCTTGTTGACTGACCTAGTTCATTTTATTAACTCGTCCTTCCAATTTACCAAACCTGCCCTTTTGGAACAGAAAACTCTTGCTATCAGTATTGATCCATTTACTTTGAAAGAATTTGAATGACTGGCCCCAAAATTATTTTTGAGATGCTCCTCCTAAAACGTGTTCACTGCTTGCTGCAAGTAAGAGTCGGCCTCTTCTCCCAAGTAAAAAGAAATGGGACAAGAGGAAATGGCACCAGTGGAGGTGTAGATTGGTAATCAGGAAACATTTTTTCATGGAAAGGGTTGTCAAGCACTGGAACAGGCTGCCCAGTGTCGAGTAGGCGACGGGGATTCCTCAGATAGAGAGAGAAAGAGAGAAGCAGCTGCTTTGCTCTTTAAGCTGTTTATTTTCATCTGAAGGCGAAGTCCGAGGGCAAACAGTCTGAGCAGAAGCAGCAAAGCAGCCTTAGCAGCAAAGTCCCACAGCAACAGCACTCCTCTGCCCCACTAACAGCATTCCTATTCTATACTAACTTCTAACGCACCGGGATGTACATTATATTCATTAATTAACCAATCAGTATAGAACACTTAATTCTATCATCAATTCTATCTATTATCAAAACTTAATTCTGTTTTACGAAAACAGTCATAACTCCTACACAAATACCACATAGATTTTATGCATATGATCTCTATCTGTTCTTTTTTTGTTTAGGTACACAACTTATCTAAAAAATACCAGTAATTTAACAGTGTTTATATTTTGTCTGAGACGGGGTACTCTGTGAAAGGTAGCACTGCCTTACTAAAGAATTAAGTTTAAGGTCTTTTTAACTTGACTAATACAGTTTCTCAGTGTTTAGGGCACTTAAAATATATTTCTACTGAAAACTAAAATTTATACTTCTATTTTATATTTGTGTGGCTCAGCTTCTAAAGTGATTTTAATTCAAACCCCGTGTTCTGATTTGTTTCTGGGCCTGCAGAACGGAGACCCAGAGGGGCTCGCATTCCAACAGCCCAGGGAAGTGGTGGAGTTCCCAGGCCTGGAGGGATTGAAAAGGAGTGCACGTGTGGCACCTGGGGACAGGGTTTAGTGGTGGGCTTGGCAGTGCTGGGGTCAGTCAGACTCAGTCATCTTGGAGGTCTTCTCCAGCTTAAATGATTTAATGAACCCAGGACTTCTGGGTCCAAACGTCACTGGTAGCAGCCAGACCTGTTGGCTACCAAGGCCTTTTCTGCCACATTCCTCTGGCAGAGCCAGCAGTTGGAGCATTTTGCTGCAGCACAAGGCCTCTGGCTGGGCAGGAGAGCAAGTGGGGACCCTGAGAGGTTTTTCTTCTCCCAGCACTCACTGTGAAAGATGGGGAGTGTGTCCCTGCCCCTCACACCAGGAGAAAAAACAGCTGGGATCTGCATATCTGCTCTCCTGTGTTCATAATATTCTCCAACTGGCATAATTAAGAACCTAATCACAGAGGTTCAGGATAGAAAAGATATATTAGATAATATTGTTCATTGCCTTGGGACCAGCACAAGATTGTTTCCTGCAAAATAGTTTGCTGACTTCAGGGGAAGTTGAGGTCTATAGCATCCTGCAGGCTCAGGCTCTTATTGAAGAGCTGCAAGGCTTTATATATACATCTTTATTAAAGCTTTTATTACAAAAAAAAAAAAAAAAAAAAGGCATTTCCATGCCCCCTTGCTCTTGCAGATTTCAGCAGCGCTACTTTATTTCGCTGTGATAAAAACACATTTATTAGTTTTGTGTGCTCAAAGGGAAGTAGAAAAAAATGATAAAAGAAGAAATTGGAAATGAGAAAATAGTTGGCCTTACTAAGTCAGTGGAAGCCTTCAGGTGTCTTGAAGTTTCAACCAGAGCCTCATCCTTTTTCCAGCTTATTTCACTTAGAGACAAGAGCTGTGACAGAGACTTACTTTGTCCATCTTATTTATAATTTTAATGAGGTAGCATATAATTCATAAATATCTTAATTTTCAAGTTTAATGAGTCTTTTGAATCACGACCAACACGGAGTTGGATGCAGGGCAATAAAATGTTCAAAACCTTGCATGCTCTCAGCCTCACTGAAGCTTGAAGATGTTAAATGATTTGCAGCAAATTGCTTCCATGTCCCTAATAGATGAAGCCAGCAAACTGAAATTTTGTCTCTTCTGGAACGTTACTGTGGCTGGGATACCAGGGGCAAGGTCAGAGGGAGCAGACTAAGGATTATTGTGGTCAAATGCTGCCTCTAAGTGCTTGCAATGCAACTCCGTACAAGCTGGATTTCTTTTCACGTAGGAGGGAGAGGGCCTGGCTGCTGGTGGAGAGAGTCAGGCTGGATCCATCAGCCTGTAATTCCATAAAATAAAAAGCTTTCTCCCATAATCATCAGTCTGATTGTTGTACAAGTTAAAATAAGTGCTTCTGCTGTGAGGAGCAGCAAAGCACAACACCAAATGGCTTGGCACTCGCTAGCACTTAATCTGCTGTGTCAAAGGTGAGTTAAGGCTTAGAAATTAGGTCTGTTAAAGGAGTAAACTTATCTTAGTAACTGGACCAGTTCCTGCAACCCGACAGACCAAAAATATCACACTGAAGCAAGGATCTGTGGCCTTTTATCATTTGTTGTCGCTGCATGAAATTTCAACCCTGGTGTACAGAACAGCACTGGACTTGTTTCACTCCCTATTCTTGTCAAATATATTGTACCTTTAAACTAATTAGAGTAACCTGATGATTCAAACTCGTTTTCCAGTTTTGTACAAAAGTAGGTGTTAGAAGCTACTGGTATCTAGAGTAACTTCAGCCTAAGAGAAGTTGTGGATGCCCATCCCTGGCAATGTTCAAGGCCAGGTTGGATGGAGCTCTGAGCAGCCCGGTCTAGGGGAAGGTGTCCCTGCCCACAGAAGGGAGCTTGGAACTGGGTGATCTTAAAGGTCACTTCCAACCCAAACCATTCTGGGATTCTGAATAAAGTCTCTTCATGGGAGTCAAAATAGGAATGGCCAAGTAAGTGTGTCACAAAGTCACCCTCAAAACCTCTTGAAAACACTGCTGGTGTCAATTGGAATGGTTCAGTTTGTTGAAGTGGGTTTGTAAAAAGTAGCCTGCAGAAGTTATTTCTCTGCTCTTAGCTGGAAATTAGTCAAATACTTAATGCTGCCCTGTGTTTGCAAGGTTTCTGTGTGAAAATTTGTTGAAGAAAAATCTCTGTGATGAACCAGTGGTGTGCTGAGTTCTATAATCTGGGAGTCTGGGCCAAAAGGCTCTTGGTTTTCACAGATCGTGGTGATGAAAAATCAGAAATCCCATTTGCAGTAACAGCAGCAGAACCAAGCTGGAAATGTTGAGCCTAGTCACAGTGACTCTGAAAACAATGGAGCAAACTTCTGCCTTTGTTCTAAAACAGAAAAACTCACAAACTTTATAAAGAATCTTACTGGGTTTAAAATTTCTGCTGTTCAAATGGGCACACTGAAAGAATAAAAGCTTCCATTCATGTTGCATTGGTTGTAGTAAATTTGTATATTGAGATTGACTTAAGAAACCCTAACTGAAGCTGTGAGGGAAAATTTTATTGTGCTGTTAAACTTCACTATTAACTTCATTGGAAGGATAAACTGGGAATAATAAAAATGCAAGTCTGAAAACACATAATTGCAGGCTCTGAGGAGCAAGATGTTTTCAAGAGAATTCAAGAGTGGTGTCTAGGGATAGACACACGAGTGAAATCTTTAGTTCCTTTGCGAACTTTTTCTTCTCTGTGAAGTATTGTAGCACTGCTAGGAGCACTGTAATTGCTGTGTCCACCAGGACAAGGCTGGATTGGATCTGTTGTGGTGGTAATTCTTGGCTGTAAAAACTGTCCATGCAAGCTGGAGCTTCAAGCTCTACATCCCAAAGTGGGTGCAAGCCTAGCATTGCCACTGAGGGTTTAGCCATGCTCTGAAAGTTTAGTGGCAAAGCAGAAGGACCAAAAATCTTTTCAGGCTACATTTCATTCCTGAAGTACTGTCTTTTGGATTGCACCAGCAATCGTCTATTCTGTGCCCACGTCTATTCCCTTTATTTCATCTTTGCAAAAGCCTGCCTGGCTGTTTCGGGTCTGACCTGACATATCCAATGGGATAAAGTGAAGGTGACTGCACAGTAGAGAACAATCCCAGGTGAAAAGTTGGCTGGAAAGAGGGTGGTGGTGGGGAGGTGTTTTCAAAGTGTTTACTTATTGCAAAGTTTCCATAAAAAATACCTTTGCTTCGACCATTTTAATGTTGATTGTTTAACTAAAGGACTTGCTATAATTTTTTTTTTCCAAGACAAAAAAAAAAGAGGTATGAAGACAATTAATGTTAAGCTTAAGCAAGCTTAAATGATTGAAAGTGTTGTAGTCAGAAGAAATCCCAGTAGAAGCATATGGGAAACTGCCCTAACAATAATCTGTGAACCCTGCAGTAGCATGTATATTCTAGGTACTGTAAACTGCCAAAATCCTGCCGAGATTTTGCTGCTGTCCCTTGCATGGGCCGCAGAGTCAGAGTGGGAAGGGTTGGCTGGGGTTTGGCTGAGCCCACGCGACCCAGTGGGATTATAGGTCACGCCAAGAGCTAAGAGATGCTTGTCAAACTCATCACAGAGCATTTCTGTCTGCCACACACAAGGCCCAAAAGAAAAAGGGTTTAGTCTGTAAGTGCTGCTGTAACAGCCATCAGTACTAATAATAATACAAGCAAGCCTGAGCGTGTAAGAGCAAGGAGTTAAAATGAAAATCAATAGGCAAAGTCAACATTTACTGACTCTGCCAGAAGCATGCTATAATTTACACTCTCTAGGACTTGTTTTCATGTTTATCAGCTTATTTATCAGCACATTTATCAGCTTGATACTTAGGTAAATATATATATATACACACGTGCATATATTCATTTAGAACTACAAGGGTAACTTTCATAATGTAGCATATCCTAGAGAGTCACATGCTGGCATTCAAACCCTAAAAAAGCTATAGAGGGAAATGAAATCTGTAGAAGCATGAAGAGTTGGCAATTTTCTTCTGGGCTATCTCTCTAAGGCAAAAACTGTGGGCCTGGTGAGACTGGTGGGCATAGGATCTAGGATTTTCACATCTGGGTTTTGTTGCTGTTGCTCTGAACTTAGATGTTTTTATTTCTGGATTTATTTTCCTGGAAATGAAAAAATAATAATTATTTTGGAAATGCCAAGGAGATCTTCTGCACTTCTGTGTTGTCAAAGGAGACGGTGAGCTTGTTGCATGGCTGGGTAACTAATAGTTTTTCACTTTTACGAATATGTTCTGCTGAAGATCTGCTGAAGTAGAGACTTAGAGCCCGAGGAGGATCTGGGATGCTCACAGCCCATGAGATATGCAGCCAGAAAGCCAAAGGTTCTACAAATAACTATGTTTTTGCCTTAAGCTATAAACCACATTCTGTTATGCAGATCTGGCAGAGTTAAGATAAAGCTTCAATACTTCCATTCCTCTGAATAGTTTCATTCCACTGTGCCCTCTGAAAATGAAGAAATAATTGGATGGAAATAGATTTGAATCTATTACCCTTCGAAGAGTACCAGGATTTGTGCGTGTGTTTGTTTTACAATGAGTTCATACCACTGGTCAGCTTTCTTCCTGTCCATAAATTCTTTTCAGAAGAAAATATATTGCAGGATTTATTCTGAGCCTCAGAATGCTGGCTGTGAATAGACCATAGCGGTTCGGACCTGGCACTGAGGCATCATCCTGCTTCCACCACCTTCTATTTTTGGATGTTCACATTTCCCATAATATCAGTGGTAAATACTTCACTGCACAGTGTTCCAACGAAGCCTTATCATCAGTTCCTCTGAAGGAAGAAGGTTTCTCACGTCAGCTATTACTTCTGTCTGCCACAAATCTGCTGCTTCATTCAGGAAAGCTGTTACCTGTTTCTCAATGGGTTGCACGAGCCATTTTGATCACTGACTGTGTGGGTCTTAGAACTTTGGCTTTTGAAAAGGTGAGAAGTGAAAAAGTACAAAAAACCCAGAGGTCTGATGCAGATCAGATGTGCCCTAGGCACAGACCATTTGCACTAGGGGGTTCAGGTGGTAAGAGATGTGAATCGTAGCTTGGTTTTGGTACTCAAGGCCTTGAGAGATAGTGTGCAGCTCCTATGCACTGAAATTTTAATTTTGGTTAAAGCCACTCGGTAGCTCTGTTATAGCTGTTTTCATGCACTCACCCTCACACGGCCAGAGCCTGACTTTGGGAAATAGACTCAGCGGTGTCGTTTCACTTTCAGGTGTAGGCCTTGCAAGGCCTCAGGCAGAAGAATGAGTAAGAACACCTTGGAGGAAGTAAGGCAGGAAAAAATGAGGAAAATATCCATTTCTTCTCCTCTCTGCCTTCCCAGAAGAATATAGAAGCTTGGAGGAGGAACTTTTGAAATGCATGAGGTGAAATTGGGCACTCCTCTCTAGCAGCTGAAAGACAGCTGATTAGCATACAGGCCCAAGAGAAAACAATATGCTTTAATAACCAAAGAGATAATTAAGATCATCTACTTTACACCTTACAGACTGCTGGCCATGATGTTTCATGGGACAATTCCTGCACCAACTGTCTCTTTCAGAGTGAGAACTGGTTGTTGAAAGACACACAATCTTTATCTTGTAGATAAAACTTGTAACATCAGTGACTCCCAGCTACTCTCAGAGAGCCCATGGTGCCAATATCCTTCTCTAGTCTAATATTACACCTAATAATCCCAAATTAATTTTAGATCGGTTTTTATGGTTACCAGACAGGGATGGTCTATAGCAGCATGGAGTTTGGGTGAAGCCTTCACAGTGTTGCCTTCTCCAGCCACCTAGAAACAGAGACCAGACAGGAGTAAGGGAATAAAGGCAGGGATTTATTTGAAAGATCTTCAAGCTGCACCCTGGGGAGCCAGAGGCTGCTTCTATAAAATGGATCCCAAGAGGGACAACAGGTCACGAGTTCTTCACACTTTTATAGGTTTGGTCCATTGGCATATCAGCATAAATTCACCAATTCAAACTTTAGCTCTCTTCCATTTCTCCACCTCTCTCCTGGTCCTAGTTTCCACGTTTAGGCCTCGGACAGCCCGAGTGTCCTTGAACAGCAAGCTCAGAGAAGCTTTGTTGTGTCTGTCTGGCCCAAGAGAGCAGCTAACGAGCTGTAAGGAACTTCAGAGTTACACACTAGGCGATACAGGATTTGAAAAATATAAAAGTTAAAACCTAAGACATCAACAGCCTGTCAGGAAAGCAGGGTAAGGACTGCAGGAGAGCTTTGCAGTTGCTGTCAATGACCTCTGGGAGGTGGTGCCGCTGATTGTTGGTCTCTTATTAGCAGGCTTGACAGCTACAATGTAACGACACATTAAGGCAAGTTTTCCACACCACTGTTGTAATTAGCTCAGCAGCAAAATTGGCTGAGTGAGAGGAGATGACAACAAGGCTTGCGATCGAATTTGCATGCTAACAGCACAAAATGTAAATAAAAATATTTGTGAAGCTCTCTCTTTGTCAAAGGGTGGCCCAAGATTAGCTTTCCAGCTCACATAATTTGGTCTAAAGTTGCAGACGTGGAAATAATAGGCAGCTGGTTTCATTTGGGAGTCACACGATACAGTTCTTCTGCAGCGTTTTCCTTGCCACAAATTTAGGCAAGCTTTGCATGAAACAGAAATAATACTTGCACTATGCTTTTGAAGGGATCGTGGGCCAAGCCAAATGAGCTGGAGTGGAGCAGGAGAGCCAAAGGAGAGCACAAACCAATAATGAAAGCAACATGTGAGATCCTTTGGCCAGGGACAGATGAGAATGGTGGTGGGATTTAATTGTTCTTTATGAAATAACCCTCACAAGAAAAGGAATGTGTTCGGGGATTAGGATGGGAAAATTGGAGTTTATTTCTGACCTTGTCACATCTTATCTGTGTGCTCTTCTATCCGTGACTCAGTTTCCCAGCCCACCTAAGTCCTCACTTCAAAGCTGTTTGGTGGGCTCCTCCACGGAGGCTTCTGGCCTCTTCTGGGAGCCCAGCTGAGCAGCTGAAAGAGAGGATGTCACTACTCAATTGCCTGTTCAATGTTTTATATTTCAGATGAAATTAAAAGCTAAATAGAGTGAGTTCTGTACAAGCCCTGGAAGAAATGAGACGCTAAAAAAAAAAAAAAGCTCTATGTGTTTTAGATAGATTCACCTTTCCTTAGGCCCTCCCTCAGCACATCCAGTTCAAACATCTCTGACGAGCATTCTGCAATCCTGATTTCTGCTAGCAGTGTCTTGGGAATAAACTGTCTCAGAGCCATTAAATAACGTGCTGGCTAAAGCGAACGCTGCCATTGCTGCTGCACGTTCGTGCCAGTGATTTGCTGGTTTTAGAGCCTCTCACACTTCTTCAGTCTGGCCTTCGGGTCTGAAGGGAGGAGGAGGAAGAAATAGGGCAACTATTAAAACATTTTTGCAGTGGTATAGCAGAGACTTGGGTTTGGATGATTAAGTCTATTCATGAGAATGATTTCAAGATAGATAAGAGAGGAATGATAAATGGCATTTGGCGAAGAAGTCGCTGAGGCCCGAGAGTATATACAGAAGTGTTTCCTCACGTTGTGACTACTTCTCTCACCAGAGGGTAGTGTTTTGCTTTTGAAATGAACCTGAGGAATAATTAAAACACAGCTCAAGGAATGAAGTTCAAAAACATTCCTTCTGTGGGAAAATCAGACCCTAAAACTGTCCTTACCACAGCTCATTATTGCAGCACGGTCAGACTGTGTCCCGTGAGCTTTGGAAGTTCACCTGCATGTCTCTGTTAGGAAAGACCATCCTCAGATTTCTTTATACTGGACTGAGGGTGAAGTCAGGTATATGTTAAAGACCATAGACCCTGAAGAGTTTGAGGGGAACTCAAAGAGGCACCAGGATAAAAGATTTAGAAATATTAAGTAAGGATTTAATGAGCTTGTTGCAAAGAAATAAGAGGGCAAATCAAGTTATTTCTTCACATTCATTTGTCATCCCAAAATGTAAACTGTGGACGAGCTTTACTGATTAGCTCTTTCCCACCTTTCCCTTTTGAGAGGATGGGAGAGCTCAGACAGGACACCCATGTTCTTGCTTCATGGATCTCATCTAGAAATCCCGGCAGCCGGAGAGGGAAGTGGCCCATTCCCACAGACACCACTAGAGGCCACCGCAAACCTCGACAAAGAGCTAAAAGGCCTCCAATTTCCAGCAGAGAGCGAATTTACAAAGAGGAACCAGAAGGCCGTAGTGTTTCCCATATGAGCATATTTTCGTGTCTTCTCTAACGAAGGAAAATGTGCCTGAGCTTACATCAAGCTCGTGTATCCATCAGGTTTTTCATCTTTTTTAGGGGGCATTTTTTTTTTCCTTGAAGGAAAGGTCCTTTCTTCATATATAATATATATATTATATTTATACATATATATAAATATATATT
>VYZQ01057593.1:58227-68588 GCA_013400655.1 Mystacornis crossleyi | reverse complement strand
ATTATCTATTTTTCTTCATATATAATATTTTTCATCATCATGGTGATTTTCGCGAGGGTAATACATGTTATATCTGTTTCCTGTAGGGGAAATATTAGGTCTGGAGAATTTAAGAGACTTGCAGAGATTATTGTTGTTAATTCTTGCTGTAGAAGCAAAACCTGCTCTGGGTCAGAGATTGTTTGAAGCTTTTTTTATTCGCTAGGCCCAGCTAGAATATATATTATAATGGAGAAAATGGACCACAACTTTCCTAAAATTCAATCTTTATTTAATGCAGTGAACAGCCTTGCACTGAAGCGCTGTTTTTTCTAGAGCTAAGTGCTGACACCCGTTTCCAATATTACTTCAACTTCTAGAAACCACATTCACCTGCAGCTGCAGGATCAGGAAACCTGATGTAGCATTTTTCATGGCTGAATGCAGAAATTTGGCTCAGACAGAGTAAAAAACATGATTAAATAAAATTTAAACTGGAAGGGTATAGCCATTCTGCCTTTCACCCCATTTAGGAGCATGTCCAATGCCACGTATTTTGCTGTGTCTTAGAAAAATTAAATGGATTATGTTCCACCTTATAATTATTTCGTACAAAGTTGGCTTTTCTCCATGGAAAGCCTCCATCTGTCACTTTCACCAGTAAATATGGGCAGCAGTGACCCAAGGTTGTCAAGTCAGCCTTTCACATTACGTTGCACATTGCTTTGCAGTGTATCCTGCTATTAAAGCAAACATCCACTTCTGTCAGCTGTGTCTGAAATGGAGGGTCTGGCATTTGGAAAACTGGGCACTGTAAAGCTAAGGGTCAGATAATGTAGAGATGTATTTAAAATTCACGCCAGTGGGGTAACACTTTTTTCCTAAGTCATTAAAAAGAAAGGGTGGGCTGGTATTGCATGATTAAGTTGGTATTGCATTTTATTATTTTCATGATGGAGGCTGTGGGAAGTGTGGAGCTGGATGTTCCTTCCTAATTTTGCTTGCCTACACCTCTCAGATTTTTGTATTACGCCTCTTATTAATGTGAAAATTCATATTAAAACCCAGCTGATACATTTTAATTGGTTTAAATGGCCCATCTCAGCAGAGAGAAGGAGACTGCACTTTTCCCCATAACATACAGCAATGGAGATCTGCTAGATACATTAGGATATATTTGTTTTCCTTTTTCTAATTACATATGGGATGTTATCAGATCTGCTCTGGTAAATCCTCAGCTCTTTTCAGACTTTCTGCAGGCTTGGAAAAGCCAGGCCAATTTCATGTGCGTGTGCTGCTTTTCTCCTCTGAGCCTATGTTTACCTTCCACAAAAGTTTTGCTTGGACTGTAACAGATTCTTTTTGCCAAGAGGATGTTTTAATCTTGCAAATAAATACACAAGCCCTTGCTTGGTATGGTTTTAGAAGGGGTTAAAGTGGTGCATCCCACGGAGGGAGGCTCTGCGTGCTGTCACTGCCTCGTGCCCCTCTGCGTTCCCACTGGGCAGCAACACCGTCAGCTGTGGCATCTACCTGGGGCTGCTGCTCCTGGCTGCTTGACCTTCATGGATCACAGCAATCACAAAGCCAGCGGGATTCTCCAGGAGCCTCTGGAGTGCTGAAATGCCAATAAGGTAATTCAGTTTTCTCTCTTCCCCAGCTGTTCCTCCTCCCATCACCTGCTACCTGTTCTCCTTGGGTGTTCAGTTCCTCTGTTGCTGTGCCCAGACTCCCAAAACGGGTGAAAATCAGAGGTAACTGTTTTCAAATGTGCTTTGGGGAAAGGTCTTCACTGGGTAGTCACTCACCAGCTCCCAGTTAATTCACTGGGAATGAGGTACCTAAAGAAGTAACAGGAACTTTAAAAACTTTTAAGAAGAATGACTTCTCCACAGAAGTACTTTAGGTATGGTAATTCTCTGTAAACATTAGGCTCTGTAGGTCTGCATAAGCTTGGAGAAATTTTAGGTACATGATTAATGCACTTCAGTTTGGAAAATAGTTGTGCTGTCTCCCCTGTAGTCAGAGAGAGGAACGAGCAGCGTGTACCACCAAGATCTCAGTTGCTGTCAGGAGGTGCCTTTGCTGTTTCCCAGGGTACTCAAGGTGACGGTAGTTAAGTGCCTAAAATTAGTTAGCAGAGGACTGGGAACTACTTGTCTGTCAATCACTTTTAAGGCTGCAGCGTCGATGTTTTTGAAAGGTAGCTTGTGAGCCTGAAATATGTTTCTTCCTGACAGAGGTCAGAATGGATCTTTTATTTAACTAAGGAAAAAGCAGACTTAGAGCAGACATTAAAAATCAAAACAATAGAAAATGATGGTTTTGGTTGTAATTGTTCACTTATGTGGAATTATGACTGGTGCTTTGGAAAGGGTGGGCTCCACACCAAGGAGCTGAGGCATGATAAAGCATTCTTTCCATGGTTCATGTTGCCTGCCTTTGCTTCCCTGGCAGGTGTTACACACCTGTGGAAAGACTGCTGCTGTGAGCGTACATTTTTAACCCTTTATTCCTGGCAAATAATTTCAAAATGATGCAGAATTTGTACCTTTAAATGGGAGGTTTCTGAACAGAAGTCATTGAAACACCAGGCCGTGCCACAGGGTCCCAGGTGGGTTCTGAATGGATGTCGCTATCATCTGTACAAACATATTACATGGGACCCTTAATGAACTGTGTAAACATACTTCCATATGGAATCCAAAGGGTACAAAGTAAGAGGATCTTTTGAGTCAGAGGTTCTTTTATTTCCCTTTCTGGTTCTCAGTGTGTACCACACTGTCTGTACTATTATTAGGCCCCTTTGCAGACACAAATGCAGAAACTCATCCGCAGCCACTGGTGGATTAAAGGATTTATCTCGAGCAACAGTCTGGCTGGAGAATGGATGGCAGAAGTAAAAACACTCAAATATGAATAATGTGGTTTTTTTCTTTATTTTCTTTTTCTGCTTATGATCTATTTTCGCAGAAAGTCGTTGGTACTGGAGACTCAAGCAATGGCTGTGTAATAATTTACACAATAAATCCTGGCATCAATCTGCAGTAGTGACAAACATATGTTCTCGTGGGCTGAGGCTCATTAGGCCTAACTCTTTCTCACCCACTGCTGTTAGGGATATTAAAGACTGCATTTAGTTAGGCTGGAACTATTCTTGTTCTGACTTAATGGTATGGACATGTGAAGACATCTGAAAAGCTCCATCAAAGGCTTGTTTTCAATTCATAAGAACAGTGTGAACAAATTAGTGGCAAGATCATGAGGAAGTGTAAACCCAGAGGTTAAATTGACTCAAATTAACAGGAGCATCGTGCTGCCCTGCAGTGGGGAGATGAACGTGGGCCTCAGCTGCTTCCTGCCAGAGCTTTTGCACGGCCACAAATCGGACATCTGCTGGAGTCTGCTTGTTCTGTGAGTGCTGCTTTTAACCAAGGGCAGTCGAGACCTTTATTCCTGCTCCTTAAGAAAGGATGTAATGTAGCAACAGCAGCCTGATCCCCGGGGATGATCCCAGTTACAACTGCAGAGTTCCACTGGGGGCAAGATCTGTCTTGTAGTCCAAGCGCAAAAGAAGCAAAAGCAGCTTTCTTCCACTGGNAGGTGGCTGGAGAATGCAACACAGGGACCTTTGCAGAGCATTAAAATTCTTAAGCTGAAACATGACTTCAGGCTCTAAGATATTGCCTTACATGGGACCCAGTTGTGTGGTAGGTTGGGTTGCTGTGGTGTGAGGTTCTGTGCTATATGGGGCAGTAGATGGGCACAAGAATTTACAGGTAATGAATGCCCTGCAGCGTTGTGTGCTTGGACTTTAAGTAAAGACTTTAGGAATTTTTATTTCTATGTTAAAATGTTTTATTTCCATGTTAAAAGGAATACTGCTATGAGAGGCTAGGCTGAATTCCTCATCTGTATGAGGTTTCTAGAATCCACAAATATTACCCCCGTGAAACCCTCCAGAAAAAGAAACTCTCCAGCTCTGTCACATAGGGAGACTTCTCTTACCAGTTTTGAAAACAGCTCACACTTAAAATCAGTGATGCACAAAATACTCATCGGAATTAAGTTAGCTTCGAGTGGAGCAGGGCTGGAATTGTTTATGCTGCACACTTCTGATTGCAAGATGTTGATGAACTAATTAATGGTGAAGTTGAGTGCCTCAATCTGGGGTTATTCAGGGTATTAAAGTAGGTAGTTTAATGTTGCCTCACAGCAGGAAACCTGTGAGGTTTTTAAGGGTTGTATTCTTTCCCCTTGCCCCCAGCAGCAGGGTCTGGAGCTCTGAGTGAGGAACAAGGAGGTTTCGGTGTTCTCTGCCTGGGTTCTTTTCCAGTATTCTTGACCTAAATTTATTATTTTTGGCATGTTTATTCAAGGTTTATATTTTAGTTTGTTTTATTTATGGAAAGAAGAAAACATAACTTCCCTATTGCAGGATTTGTGAGCCTGTCTCAGGTGAGATGAGGGGGCCTTGCCTATCACCTGAGTCTCTGAGGGTGCAAAGGGAACAGTGCTCCTCTCTGATACCTGTGGCCCTGTGTGATTTATTAGACCCCTATTTCTTAGAGCAGCAGAAGCTTTAGCATCCAGATTAGCTGCTTGTTTTCCATCAGAAATACCTATTTCCTTATTTACTGTTTTCTGTGTTGCATGAATTTCTGGTGCCTTGGCCTCTTGCAGTTTGAGGGAGTCAGCTTCTTTTCGTGGGCCCCGTTTGCTCATCCAAGGTGAGGTTTCTCTGGGCAAGGTGTGCCAAATACTCTTGGGATTTATAAAGTAGGAACTGCTCAAGACTCTCTCCTTGCTATCCTTTATCTCATCCTTCTGGCTTTTGGCTGCTTTCAGTGTTTGACTCATGTCTTTGTGCATTGCAGAATTCTGGACTACACTGACTCACAAGTGTGACCACTCCTGGCTCTATGCCAAACTTTTGCTCAACGTCTGTTTTGCTTGTGATGCCAATTTCTTCCAAACATTTAAAACAGCAGAACGTTAAAATAATGGAACTGCTTTCCTACTTAAATCAAAGATAAAAATTTAATTAAATCAAAATTGTCATTTTTCTAAGTCATGATGATTTGGTTTAATTCTTTGGTTTGGCTCTTTTGTTGTTTCCTTTCTTCAAGAAGAGGTAGGGCAGAAGTGTCTTGAAAAACGCTGAAGGTTGCCAACATGTCCAGACTTTCAAAACTTTTATCAGCCATGCTAATGGAAATATTACAATGCCATGCAAATGTGAATTAGCTGGCAGAACATCTTGTTGCAGCCAGGGAAAAAAGCCCTGCATACTGAGTGGCATATTTATACTTTTCAATGGCATCCTTATTGGCTGAAGTGCAACACATGTAGCTGTACTTTGTAAAAATAATGGAGTCAAGGATATAAAATAGCTGGGCTTCTCCAGTATTCAAACACTCTTTCAGATCAACAAATTGAAAAGGTCTTTCAGGATTCTCTTGTGGCTTTGTGCACGAGAGATGAAATCATTCAAAGAACAGGGCATAAAGATACCATCTGATATGTGGATCAAAATAATGCACTTTATGCGAGGAAAATAAGACCAGTACAGAAACAATCTTGAATGAGGTTTAGCATTCATTGTTCCCTATAAAATTGATTGACAATTCTTTTTCAACTGTGTAATTTTTAAAAGAGCCACAGGAATTGTTCAGACCAACCTCATTTATATTTTGAAATAAAGCTTTGTGTGCTTTTATTCACCATGGCAAGCATAGAAAAAAATATCAGCAATTATCTGATCCTGGCTTTACATAATGCAGCATTAGTCAACAAAGTTTTACCTGCATTCCTCCTGTGGGTTGCTGGGCTAAATACTGAAAGTCATTACCATTTCATGGCTGCTTGGTATCTTGTTTAGAAAGAAGTTGGAGAGCTCAGCTTAGCTCCTGACAGATCAGCAGAGCTGTACCAGAGATGTGTAGGCTGTTTTGGACAAAATGAGAACTAACCCAAAAAAATGGACCTAAACCCCAGATTTAGGCTACAGTCCAGCAATGAGTTCCATTGTTGTTTCCATGGAGCTCAGTGCAGGATCAGCCACAGTTGTTTTTTAAAAACTATTCTCATAAGGCCATAGTGTTTCCTGTCTTGCTGGGAGCATGGGAGGAAGAACAGTAATTTGGTGTTATTTTGGCACATCTTCCATGCCTTTCAGTGGAGAACAGAATGGAGACAGGAGCAAAAGGCAACTACAGTGAAACATATTGATTTTTTTTTCCTTCCTTCCTTTGTTTTTTTTTAAACCCCAAAGAAGTTCAGACTTGCAGTAAGTTGTGAAGAAAGGATGGAAGTGATGGGTTGAGTTGTTCCCATGCTTCTTTGGGGGAAAATTGCCTTGTTTCTTTTTGTTTCTCTTTTATTTATTTTCTTTTTCTGACAATCTATGAGGATTATAAATTAAAGATATCCCCAGACAGCAGCCTGGATCAGAAGAAGCCAAGCAGATGGATGCTGCTGCATGAACCTTCTTTCTGATTTTGTAGGTGTACTTTAGCTCTGCAACTGCCAGTCATCATCTCAGATCTGAACATGCCCACCTGTGGGAGCTGTATCATACATTTCTGATTTGATTTCAGCTGGCATGGTTATCGTGGGAGAAAGGAAGGAGGGCGCTCTTGAAAGAGGAGCTTTCCCTTGTCCTTGTTCCCAACCCGATATGTGCTGCAAAACGCTTCCAGAACTTCCACAACTGCTGTCCTTTCTCTCAAAAAGGCTGGTAAAGGATTATATAAACTGCATTCTGAAAGTTCATGTAAGTAGGCTTTGCTCTTTTCCCAAAGCTGGTGAACAGCTTTTGAGTGGGGAATGATGCTGCCCCAGCTCCTGAGAGCAGGGGGGTTATTTTAAGCCAGCTATAATTCTGGGTTTCTGCAGCTGGCAGCTACACTGACTGGGGTGGGAGCTGGCTCCTGTCCCTGAAAAGGAAAACAAAAGGTCCTGCACACCCTGGCTTCTAACGCTGCTGGTGCCACTCAGTTACTGCTGGGATTAATGGGACGTGATGGTGCAAGTCCCCCTCCCTGCTTTGAGGCATCTCCATCACCCATCTCACCCACTCATACAGGCTGCTCCGGCAGGCAGAAGAGCCGTGAGAACTCACGCCCCCATGGAGATTCACCTCACCTTAAGGTAGATGGCTGAGCCCTGTCCTGGAGATAAAAACCTGTGCCAGCTGGTTCCTTTCAGGTCTTCAGGTGGGATCGAGTTAACTAAGTCTACACAGCTGTAGTTTGATCGTCAAACCACACCATCAGAAGGAATTCCCTTCCTGCATCTGCGTGCATCTCACTTGGCAAAGGGATAAATCCTTCCAAAAACACAATGGGATATTCACTCTTATCAGAAAGTTACCTGCAGGAACTACTAAATGGAGTACTTAGGTTCTTTGTCATGCTCAAAATGATCTCACGCCTTCCTGGAGCCTCTTTTCCAATTTCTCCATGCTCAGATTGCAGCAGGGCTCATCCCCCCAGCCCTTTTTCTTTCCCCATGTCTCTGATACTGTGCAGCATTTCAGATACTCTTGGTACATAATCCAGGCTGGCATTCCATCTTGGTGCTGGTGTTTAAGGTTCCTTTCTTGCTCTCCCCAGCTCAGATCTTTAATTCAGCATTCATCACTTCCTTTCTCTCAAGAAACCCTATTTGCCATCTTACCTCCCCTGCAAAAGATTAGACTTCGTCACAGTCTGAGCATCTTTGAATGCTTGTCTGTAACTTGAGATCTGAATTTAGAGCTGCTTTTTATTCAAGAGCACTGAGCAAACCAAAACAGGCTCGAATTTGTTTAGTGCCATGTATAGACAGAGAAGCACCTCCATCTGTGCTCTTCTGTGTTTTGATTTGCTCCACGAGGAGCTGCAGGTGTTACTAGATCCTTCTTTTGATTCTGGAGAAACATGTGCCTGTGACACTACGCTCAGCTGTGGAAAGTGAAAATGCAGATCGCACCTGGAGCATAAAGATTTTCATGCTTTAGGTTTGACAGAACAGGAAAAAGCATAACAAGGGACACTTTAATAATGTTTGACTGCCTTGTATAAGTAACTCAGAGCTGTTCATGTTGGAAACAGACCCAGCAAATCAGGTAAAATTCGAAACTCAACAGTTAAGGCATTTTTCCTATAGACTTTAGATTTCCCATTTTATGATGTTCAGATATTTGTGACACGTGCTATTTATCCCACTGTGTTCACTAATGAGAATAAACATCTAAGCACATTTAGTTTGCTTTCCCGTATCTTTATCTTGTTGTACAAATGTCCTGTGGAACCTCGAGGAGCAAATAAAATATCTCTGTAATATTTTTAATACTTTCTTAAAAATTAAATGCTCCCCCTCACCTCCCAGTTCAAAGGACATTCAGTGTTCATCTGGGCCTCTGTGTTTCAGTCAGAGGAAAGTAAAGAGTATAGGAAAAATAAGTTGTCCTAATACTGGAGGAAGGAAAAATGCAGAGATGCCACAGATTCTGTGAGTATTTGGTGAGTTTTGCCTGTGTTTTACTGAGGAGTCTGATTTTGTGCTGGAACTTTGTGAAGCAGCCTGTTAGACTCATTAAGGGTGTCGGAATAGCAGATGTGGGAGGCTTTGCAGTCCGAAGGCAGCCAGAGCAGCTCTGGATCAACTGCACTCTTACACTTTATACAAGCTGAGGGGGAGAAGTCTTTATCTCCAGAAATGCTTGGTCTGACCCTGTTTACGCAGCTTGCCTGTGACATTTGGCACTGTAACAGGCACAAGAGCCTGCCTGTCTTTTGCATTTGACAGATTACGATGCTAGAAAATAAATCCTGGGTACTGCTGAGCTCCAGCTCCATTCATCAGCTCCCCTCATGCTGGCAGGGGCAGTAGGACCAGTTATAATTCCTCCAGCATGGATTGTGTTCCTTGGTGTCAGAGGAAGCTCCTCCACTCCTTTTGTGTGTCTCTGAGCAGTTTGAAACCTGCAGAAGCTGCTGCTTTGACTGACATTTCCCTCCCTTTCTTCCACAGCTGAGAGCCTGCCACAAACTCTTCATTTTAATTTCTCTGCTGGTAAAAGGTTACTGATAAAACCTTATCACAACAACAGGAGGAAGAGAGAATTAAACAGACGACTCTTGTCTTTTTCTTTCAGTCTTCTGATATCTGATGTTTTTCTTCAGCTTCTTGTGTCTAGTGATTAAGTGAAAGAAAGCCAAGTCCTCGTAGTAATGGAGACCAAGGACATGAACAACATCAACATTAAGGCTGAATATTTAACTAAAAGCTGCAGGGTAAACTTTTTAAAAAGTCTATGATTTCAAGCATCTCTGATGCTTTTCTTCAGCATCACTTAAGATATATTATGGTTGGTATCAGACATGCCAGTGAGGTGAATTAGCTGAAGATTTCTTTCACCTCCTTGGCTCATGATTATGAGCCTCGGATAACCCTTGGTTATCTTTTGTAGGTGTTCTGATCTTCAAAATGCTCAAAAGATTATACCTCTAAGGGCTGCCAGGGTTTAGTTTTGGTCTACAGCACATTTGGGAAGCAGTGAAGATGAAGTAGGGGGACATCAACCCCTGTCCTGCAGTGCTCTCTGCTGTGCATCAAGAAAGGGAGCAGGTGAGTTTTAGAACAGGGGTTTCACATAACCAAAAGTGTGGAAGAGCATTTTGCCAGATTTTAAGCTTTTTGTTTTATCGTTAAAGGTTACAGTTCTGCGTCATATTTCCAGCCATGGTGCAAAGACAAAGGTTCTTTAAGCACCTGTTAGGACCATTTCCCATTTTCCTGAAGTATTTGCTCATCCACCAACTCCAAATACAGTTACTGATCTTTTAAGTTCCCTTGTTTTCCAACGAGCTCAAGTTTAAAACAAGTGACTGAACGTGTAATTGCTGAGAATATTCTAAACTGAGATGGTTTGGCTTCTGGAATGAAATCAGCTTGTTTCAAACCGTGTTTAGAAGTTGGAGAAGTTATGTGAGAATCCTTTATCTTCTGCTGCTACAGGATTCTGGAAACAGCTTCGTGGTGAGGTGATGTCCTCTTGGAAAACTTTGGTACGCTTGGAGCAAACCCCTAGGGTTCAGGCCACTTGGCAAGGACACTGCAGTCCCCACCCAAACAGCTCAGGCTGTGGGAAAAGACAACTTTTTCTTGGCCAGAACAACCCCCTAGGGTCCAAAAGGGCAGGAGATGAAAAGCAGCCAAGGAGAATCACGGACAGAAATAACATCTAAGACTTTACATGAGTTGTCTCACCTCGACTCACAGTCAGGACATATTATTCTTGGTAGCACTCCAGATCAGTTAAAATGAAGAGACTGCAGCAGCCTCAGCTAAACTTTAAACTGGATCATTTACACATAGCTAACGTAAAAAAACTG
>VYZQ01057593.1:38633-54446 GCA_013400655.1 Mystacornis crossleyi | reverse complement strand
AGATGCTTAAGCCCCAGAGGAAACATGGGACGGGGAGGGGGGAAGAGTGTGTGTTCATGATGATGGATGATACTTGAAGAGAAAAAAATAGCATTATGGAAGTTAGTTTTAGGTTTTGGGTTTTTTTTTTCCCCTTGGAAAAAATGAGTAGGCAAGCAAGGTGAAATTTCAAATTGATACTCTCACAAAAATCTTTATCTGGTGTTTAAGAGTCTTTATGGCTTTTAGCTAAATTGTTTTATATACTCACCTGCTGACCATGTAAATGCCATTAGATGTCCTTTCCACAAAGCACTGCATCAGCTTCTGGTTCAACCATCCCACGGCTTTCAGGCACGTTGTTTCTGAAATCCTGAAATTAATATCAGAGAGCTTTCCAGCCGTCAAGAGTTGTGTTGGCACCAATCAGTTCCCCGTGGATGTCTCCCACCATTCAAGCTCTCCACTGCCTGTGGCTGGTTAAATTCACTGTTCGTAGCTGTTGCACAGTTGTCTTCGTTATTTCACGTGGGGATTAAGTGCATGGTAAAGTAGTTACTTGAGTGCTTGATGTTTTTGTGAGCCAGAATGGAACACAACAATGGTCCAGCACCCAAGCTCGAAGCTGCCTTCCCTCGGCTTCCTGGCAGGCTGGGTCTGGGATGTGTGTTCAGCAGTTTGACACGGCTCTAAGTGGATGTTATCACTCTTCAGTCTGGCCTGGACGCTCCTTGGAAAGGCATTGAGGCACACAAAGACATTTGCAGATGTTTTTATCCCCGCTCGTTTTGTGACTTGTACTTTGTGTTAGTGGCTCTGTTATGAGTTGCTTAAAGAGAATTCAAATTTATTGTTGCGATGTGCGGGAATGACAACACTCTGCTCAGAAGTGTCTCAGTTTACCACGGTTTTAAATATTTTGCCATTAGTTAGCAAGGGGCAAGAGAAGGGAAGTGCTGGTTCAAGAGAGGCATAATTCAGTACATTTCTAATTTGTTCAAGTCTGTAAAGCCATTAAACAGTTTTTCCTTTTCATAGAAAGGTCACACCAGTTTGATTTTTGTGGAGTCTGTCAAGCCCAGTTCCTGTATTTAACCTTATTTAAATTTATTTACTAACTTCCCTTTGGCAATCAAAATTCGTTTTGTTTTGTTTTGTTTTGTTTTGTTTTGTTTTGTTTTGTAAAAGTCATGTTTTAAAGAACCAAAACAACAAACCCCCCACACAACACAATAAAATCCCCAATCCTACTAACAGTTCCTCACACTAAATAGAGACCATGATGTGTAGCAGGTTCTCCTGTCTAATGGCTCTTTGTTGTCACTATGAGGAGGATTGTCTGTGGTTTCTTTTTTTCATACCTGTCACAGATCAATTTTATTTCCCAAACCCAGAGGGATCCTGAGGGATCCAGAGAAAATACAAAGAAGGAACCTTATTTTTCATCCAGTGTGTGGTACAGGGCTTTGTAAGATAATTCTTCAGCCACATCATTCCAAGACGTAAATTTGACTGTTTGCTCCAGGGTGGCATTGTTGTTCAGCGCATTCTCCCCTTTTTAAAATACAATCTTTTGTACCACTTTCAACCTTTCTTTTATTTCTCAGCTCCTTTTGTACCCACTCTGTGTGTTGCCAGTTCTGCTTTGAAGTCCTTTGCTGTTCTGTCAGGAGAGAGATTTATCTTGCGTGACTTCTCTTAGCTCTCTTGCCTCTGTGAAGATGTGGCAATGTACACCTCTGGCAATCTGTTCTTAGAGTTTACTTACTTTTATTTTTGCCACGGCGTGCTTTGTGTGGAAGTATACGGTCACTGTTTTTTCCTCTGGAATCCCTTCAGTTGGGCCGTTTCCACCTGGGAGCTGGGGCTCCTGGAATTCAACGCTTTCGCACAGAGGTTGGCTGCGACAAAACCGTGCCTCCGAGAGCTCCCTCTTACAATGAGGTCTGTGGGGTCAGGCCTTTGCTCGTGCCTGTAGTCCTACTGATCCAGCAGGATTCCCCACAGAGCAGCCCGTTTGCCTGGAACTCCTTGGAGAGCAGTGACCTGCGTGAGGCACGACCCCTGCTGCTCCCCAGCTCTGTTGCCTAAGCACCAAACTCTGAATCTGCGTTGACATTCCCATCATCCCTTTGTATTTTAGGTGCATTTTCTCAGACTGATGGCTATTTAATCTCCCCCTGGTGTTCTGTTACCTCTGGGTTTGTTGCACGCTGGAGACAAAGAGGCGTGAGGAGTTAACACCAAAAAGTTCTTGTATCATCCATCTTGCCTCATTCTTCAAGTCTGACTATAGCATATAAGGAAAATGCAGAGAAGAAAAAACTGGCATCTGTAGGGGATACGCTGAAAAGGTCGTTTTTTGTGTTTGCCTGTTCTGCTGTTTTGAAAAAGCACTCAAGCATGTTCACCTCACTTCTATTTGGAAACCTTTTACTTCTATATTCAGTTTTCCTTCGTGTCTTGCTACAGCTCAGAAAAAGTTGTCAGAGATACCTCCTTGAGGATGGCATCTCTGAGTCGCGGGACTGGAGCTAATGGAAACCTCGTGCTCTTGTCAACAAACTGCTTCTGTTGCCCTGTGACCACCTGGGAGTGCTTCAGATTTGTGGTTCGCTGTGGTCCCTCACAGGAGAACAAATCCAGCTTTGTAGCTGCAGCTGGAACTGGACGGAAATCTACACAGGATTAATTTTACCTGTAAGTGTTCACATTGCCATTTATTTGAAATTCACCTATCAAAGTAACACTAAGCACTGGTGATGGATTGTTTATTAAGGAATCTGATATGGCAAACCGTTCAAATGTTTGTGATGTATGAAGAAAAGCATGTTCGAAATGAGTTAAGGAACTCTATAGGGGGAAATACATAATAAGTGCTATCACAAAAAAGATGGAAGCAGGTGAGGGGGCCAAAAATCAAAATGAGTATAAGTAAGGATTTATAAGCCTCGTTTACTCTGTCTTTCAACTAAGGGGTCTAGGTAGTTGTAACATTCTAGTGGCCATTGGTTTTACACCCTAGGCTGCTTCTGGAATCTGGAAATCCCCCATGGTGGAGACCTTGTGTTGGGTTCTGGTGTGCTGGGGGCTGAGGGGGGCCATGGGATCTGGGCATTGCCTGTGCAGGACTCACTGAAGACAGAGATGAACTGTGCAGCCTTCTGAGTCACCAAAAGCAAAGACTTCTTAACATTTATGATAATAACTGGTCCTGTGAAAACATGTTGGTCTGCTGGTGCAGGCAAGCGTGTGTCGTATCTGAAATGTTATCACAGAAGGCCTTCAAAGAATGAGAGTGTGTGCTTTGCTAGGTACAGCTTTCAGCTTCTGGGGATTTTTCGAGGTGTGCATTATGGTCAAGTCCCCATCCCGCTGCCATTAGACTTACTCCTGGAATGGAGCATATTTCTGGCAACTAAAATTTTTTCTTGTTTTTTTTTTATTTAAACATAGATTAATTAACGTAGACAGAAGTAAAATATCACACTATTTGACAGTCACAATAATCCTCTTGAAATGCAACACTATGCCTTGACAAAATCACTTCATATAAATCACCTAAAGTACAGACAGCTTAAATTTTCCAATGGGCGGGAAAAAAAAAATTCAACTTTCCCTTTTTTAATTTTAACTTTAAGCAAAACCTTAAGGTACTTCATAGTGTAAGATACTAAAATAACTTCATGTAAATTAATAATGTTGAGACATTTGCTTTTATCCTGTTGTTATTATGTGAAATAAGTTTCAAAATACTCCAACTAGTAAGACTAAAGCGTTTGTTGCAGAAAACTTCATTTGCTTCCATTTTAAGAATGCTGAAAAAATATTCCTCTTCTTACCTGAGGGGAGAAAACCAGTGTGGAAATACATTTTTGGCAAAGGTCTCACTCTGAACAAATATTTGTTGCCGGGGGAAAAATTCTGACCAAAATACGTTTATTTATAGGTTACTTTCTCCCAGTAAATAAAAATATATACGCTTTGATGCATTAGGCTGACAGTATCTAAGGATCTTCATCTACCTGGAGACTTCAACCACTGGTTAAGCCAGGTAGGTATTTCCAGCAATGTAAAACAGTCTAAAATACAGAATAGCATCTACAATAGCAAATGTGCTCCTCTCTGCATTCTTACCAAGGTCCAAGGGTTTTGCCTAGTTTTTCTTCCTTTTCTCAGTGCTTGACTGCTGGTACTGAACATCTGTAGGCTTAACATGTTTTATTTCCCCACTTTGCTGCACACATGAGTGCCATGCAATTCTCTGGAATCTGGCTGCTGGGTGGATATAAAAATGAGGAGAGAGAGCCTTGCTTTAGGGCCGAGCTTCCACAGAGTTCTAAAATAATTATTAGAACAGCTTTGTAATTAAAACAGTGGAACTTTGAACGTTTGGAGGCTTCAGGACACGCCATATGCCTCGTTGCAGAGCATCTGCATGGGTCATCTGCTGACCCCACTGCCCATTCTTAAGGCACGAGCTCTTTGTCAAAGAAGGCCAAAGGAACATGGTAATGGGTGGTGATCAGACCCAGCAGATGCAGGTGTTCCACGCTGTTCTCACGCTTCTGACAGTGCTCCTCCTTAACACAATACCATTCCATTAGTGCAAGGGAGTGAAATGTAACCTTTTCCACAGCATGAGTGAGACTGAAAGCCAGTGCTTGACCCAGAAAACACATGCGAGGCCTGATTTGCACCCTAAGCCCTCTCTTGCTGGCTGCAAGAGAAAAGAGCAATGAACTGTTTCAAACAGAAGAACCTCTCCTCTTTACCTTCTGCATTACTCTAGCAGGAGTCCATTACCTCTGGGAAGGAAGAGCTTCAAAACTTAGGATAGTAAGAGGGAAATCAGAGAGGAAACTATTCCCTTTAAATAATTCAGTGCATTTACTTGCTTTTATCTCTCCTCTGCTGCGAGCTGTTTATTTTTATTCCCTCCTGTGGGGAGGTTGCAGCCAGAAGTGTCCCATCCCTCTTGACTCATGCTTCAACGGCACCTGCCTGCTTTGCAGTTGGCTTTGGTATTATGGTCTGTATTTCCAGTCTTGTGGTCATCTGCAAAACCAGCCGGGCATGACTCACACCGAGAAAACACATGCTAGTGCTTAACTGCTGGGACTGAGGCCGGGGCTGGGTTAGTTAAGAGAAGCCCCTGGAAACCCGGCAAGAGACATGCAAAGGGCCACAAGTAACAGGAAGCCTCACAGCTTGAATGTTGACCAGGACTTTTTGGAAGCACTGTCTTAAACACAGAGGATGGAGGATGTCAGAGATTTACAAAGAGTTCTTTGTAAATCACGAGTTGCCACGTGCATGAACGGCAGAGCAGACTGGGTAACAGAAGCTCTGCTGTTGTTTTAACCCCCCACCCAAAAGCCAAAATTTAAAACAATTACTAGTGTATCTTCAAATATTAGCACCACCAGGTTTGTTTTAAATAATGCACTGGCAAAAGATATGTTTATCACTGATTTCAGAGCTGATGGCAAATTTTGTCCCTTTTCATGTTTCTAGTTGGATTGTTCAACATTGTAGCAGCCCTGTCATCTCAGCCTTTGTCTAATGATAAAATCATAGTACACAGTACACTTACTGCTGAAATTTATCAGAATTTTCATTTAAAAGGCGAGTTTTCTGTCTGTCACAGGGGTTATAACCCAAGAAGTTTATCACCATCATTTTTCAGAGAGTTAGACATACCAGTCATTTCCGAACAATTCAGCAAGAGCCTTTTGTTGTATAACAAATATTCTGGTTTTGTGACATATTGTGGAAGCAAAAATTTTTACCATTTAAAAAACTCCTCTGTTTTATAAACCAAAGCCCATAATTTAGTGGAATCTTGAGATGCCTTTGGGTAGAAGCCTGCTTTTGTCAGAATGTATTTTTTTCCCTGAAGCACATGAAAAAAAAAACAACATTGTTTTTGCCATCACTATCCAATTTTTCAAACCCAGCAGTTTTTAATTCAATATCTGTGTGTTCTCATAATAACCCAGACCCCTGAGAATCCAATCTAATGCAAGATGTGGGTGAGGACTGTCCAGAACGTGGAGTTTAGCTTTTCCCAAACTTCCAGAAGATTTAGATCCAAGGGTGGTTTTTTGGGGTTTTTTTATGCCTGGGTCTAAGATCAGATACAGCAGCAAGGTTTTTTGGGTTTTTTTGGTTTTTTTTTGCTTCACCTCTGTACCTACCCAAATCCTCCAAATAAAATCATAAGACACAGCAGGACAATGAGCAAGCAGCTGCAGTTTCAGAGTTTTGATGAAACACTGAACAAGCCCCTCGGCTTTTCTTTAGAGGAGTATCAAAACCTGTGTCTCTAGGCAGCCTCTGGCTCCTCCTTTCTTCTCCTCCACACATTTGCCCTTCACACAAACACTGGATTTCCAGTAAGGTTTGTAAAGTAGCCAGGGGAGTGCTGTCCCACGTAGTAGTTTGCTGTGGGAGAGAAAGGCCTTAATCCCTCCTTTCCATAGGATGCTAGAAGGACTATGTTTCGTCAGGCAGCATGGACAGATTGGAACTGTGTGAAATGTCAGGGATTTTGGCAGCAAATCAACCATCAGACCCAGGGAAACTCGGGGGTAGTTTTGTCTGTTGTAGGAACGGCTTTGCAGAGTTCGAACGGGCTTCAGTCTCCTGGGACATGGTGGCTGGTTCACTGAAGGGACGTTCCTTTCCCCGTGTATTACATGCTAAAACCATCCTGCCGTTTTCTTTTTCTTCTCTGCCTCCCAGCACACAGGGAACCAGAACGCCTGTGATGCTGAAATCCACCATTAAGCCCATGGAAGGAAACTCCAGCCTCAGCAGACAATAAAGCTGTTTTTACTTCCTTGATGCTTTTCGTATTCTCAGTTGCTACTGAGTAAAAGAAATTCTGCCGTCATTTAAATCATTGGAATACGTAGTAGTCAATGCCAATAATCTCTTGTGTTTATTCTCTTCTCTCGTTCTGCTTTTGAAGTCTCTAAGCCAATGCAGTCCTTGCATTAAAGACAAAAGAACAGTTTTGTAACACCTTCCTCACTCCTTCATAAAGAAAATTGAAAATGCATCACAGAGGCTGTGGCCACAAATCTGTTTCACTAAAAATTACCCAGGAATTGTTACATAGTGAGTGTTAAATGTTGAATACCGTGAGAATAGCAATAATACAAAATAACCAAAAAAATAAAACCTGACTCCTTATTTTCTCAGCTAGGAACAACACTATCTGATGATATTTTGCCTTTAGACCCAGGTTCATCCTGAGCAGATGTTGCATCTCCCAGAGTCTCTTGCTAAATGAGTCCCTGTCGACACATCCTTACAGGGGTTATGGCTGAGCTTTCCGTGATAAATTTCTCTCTTAAGCACAGCTAATGTGAATCACAGAAGGCTTCAGGTTGGAAGAACCCTCTGAACACCATCTTGCCCGAGAGGTGTCACCTGGAGCAGGTGGGCTTGGATGACTGCGTGGCCACTTCTTGAGGCAAGATGATCAGAGAGTAAAAGCAAGAGGAAAGGATAATGCTTATTCTGTGCCCATTTCTTTCTGTCTCCTGCTTAGGTTCGAGGGAAATACAAGAGCACTTGAAGGCTAAAAGAAGCTCGGGCAGCAACGAGGGAGATTTTGGGTGGTGCCCAGCGATGTGAGTGGATGAGCCATGGAAGGCTGGCTGAGGGGTCAGAGATGGAGGCGGATGTGGCAGCCTGGCCTGTCACAGGGTCTGATTAACTGGCTGGAAGTAGGAATGGGAGCCCTTGAGCCAGCACAGAGCAAGCCCTACGGCTCTTGGGAGTTCTCCTGTGGGCTGCTGTGTTGTGCTGCCATTGCTTAAGGTACAGGGAAAAGCTGTTTCGAAGGATTTTTATTTAGCTGCTCTACATGAGCATTTTCTCAGCCTACATTTTAATGCTTGACAGCTGAGCTTTTACAAGTTTTTGGAGCCATTAATCAGAGCAGTGTTTTGGGAAGCTTTTGCAATGTATATTCGAGAATTTGTATGGCACTGGTTTAAATTAAAGGCTAAGGCTTATTTTTGAGGCTGCTTTTGGCCTCCTTCCTTAAAGCATGGAGCCGTGTATTATTGTTCTAAGAGCCCATAATTAGTAGCAAATGTTTGCAAAATGCTCAAGGTTGTTGCTAGGGTGCTCCTTCAGGCTGGGATGTGTGAGAGATGGTTAAACCTAATTTAGATCTATTTCAAAAACTGTTTTCTTAAGCTGCAAGTATAGATCATTTTTATGCAGTGCAGTATGTTCCGACTTTTCAAATGGGCAATGGGAATAAAGGCATTCCTTTAGGAACAGGCATGACTTAGAGTGAGCAGAAATTAAGCTCCATTCTTTGAAGTAATTTATTAGGGAATCAGGCAGGAGATAGGAAACAGGACTTCAGACCTAGGCTATTTTTCTTTTTCACAGAGGTGTTGACTCTTTTGCCCAGAACCGCTCAGATTTCCAGCTATTTTATCAATTCAAATAAGGATCAGAAGCATAATTTTATTTGTTTTCAAGGTGAATGGTAACTTTTCTAACTGATAGTAAAAAAAAATATCAAGAAACATTGAAGTATCCCCTAAAAATATCTCTCTCTAACATTATATGCCTCTTGAACATATACATAATGTTGCATGTAGCAATGGTGGTTGCATTTTGCTAAGTTTGATGCCAGATTTTGAACAACCCGTGTAAAAGGTGCTCCGTTTTTGCCAAAATGTCTCCAAATGTATTTTGCTGCCCAGAGCACTAATCATTACCAGGCTGATTGATGACCTGGGAGAGTGGCTCCCATCACTGTCCTGTGGGTGACCGACCCGTGCTTGCCACAGTGGGTGCTGGTTGCTCCCTCAGAAGGAAGCAGGTTGTGGGAATTCAGGCGTTGCCTTCCGTTCTGCTGTCCTGTGTGATTTGGGCTGAGCCCATTAATCTCTTCACCTTTCATTTCCCAGCCTCCTCCCCAGGCCCCCCTTTCTGCACGGTGCCTTCTCTCCTGGTGCACTCTGCCATCAGTGGTGACCCACGGCGGAGTTTTGGGGCTACCAGAGGTGGGAATGGGGAGGGCAGGAATGTCTGCAGGAGCTGTATCCAGTGCCTCACCCTTCAAGAGGAGCCTGGGGGCAGGGAGTGCCACCGAAACCCGCCCTGGGAGGCGGGTGGCTGTGGGGAATACAAGCAACACCTTCCCCTTTCTTGTGGATGTCTTGCTGAATTAACGTCTATTGTCCAAAAGCTCCGGATGTGGGACCAGAGGAGGTGGAGGATTTCCCTATTTGGGGTGAGTCAGGCATTGATCCAGCCCCAAAACTGGAAGGCTGCCATAAATTCTGGTCCTTTTCACAAACTGGGGTGCACATGGCCTGACAGTGTGACTCCAGCGTTGGGTTTGGCCTCAGGGAGGGAGGTGTCTGTGCTTTGGTTCAAAGAGTATCAGAGTGGAGACAGGCAGAGGTGCACTTGAAAATTTTCTTGGGTCTGTGGTGATTTTCATTAGAGACATGTGGGAAAAACATGGAAAATGAAGGTGTTTCGGAGGCCAGGAATATGAGTGAGGTTCAGCAGGCAAATTAGGTGCTTGCTTACTCTTTGGCCTTTCACCCAGGGTTTGGTGGGAGCAAATGGCCGTGCATGCCACGGTGGCACTGCAGCAGTTCGGATTCCCTGGTGTTCCCTCTGTGTCCAGGCTCCTCAGCCGGGGTTTGCACGCACAGCACTGGCTGTGCTGGACTGCATCCAGCTCCTAGCGCCCCTTGCAGGGTGGCAGGCGCTGGATCATGGGACAGCAGAGACGCTTTTGTGCTCCTTTAGTTTTGTGTGTCAATCTTGGGCAGTCGGATGCACGTGGAGGTGTCCGTGCACGATGGAGTGAGGGTCATCGTGCTCTTCAGGAGGCTTAACTGGGCTGATTAATTCATAGTTGTACTCCAGCTGCCTGGGTTGGTGGATCCTTGAGGTGTGATGTACAGTCCTTTCTTAAACCCTGCTTTCTTCTGTGTCGTATCATCGTGCGTCATCATTTGAATCAACAGGGATGATGGGAGGAGGTGACGTACAAAGAGTGTCAAGAGTGCTCTCAGTGCCAGAGCTGAGCTCTCTCCCCTGTCTGCTCCTCCTCATCTTTGTTGCTTTGTTTCTAAATAAAAATAGTTTATAAAAAAGGGTTCTCTCACTTTCAGAGGGGGAGAAGAAGCTTGTTAGATGTTTAAAGTTTGGCCATTTGAGATGCCATTAGACTTTTGTCTTATATTGTGTTTTGGGTTGTTTTTTTTTTTTTTTTTACCACCCTGATTCTAGTGCTCTTGGCACCAAATAAAAGTTTTAACATTTCACCCTAAAGTCTGTGACGAAGTTGAAGAGCTTGTCTACATTTAGAAATAAATTTATCTTTACTCTAAGCTCATGAGTCAAATCAGTACCATTATATCAATTTTTTTTAGTGAGGAGCAGAAAAATAAAGCAGCAGAATTTCCCCGGGGTACATAAAGCTGTGATATGGCCCATCTGCAAGTAAGCAGGACAGACTTATCATTGATTAGCTTGGGTTTTTTTCCTGGAAGAATACTCAAGTTAGACTTAAAACTTATTGCAAGGTTCCAATTTTTTTTTTTTTTAATTAATTTTTAAAAAAATTATTTTCCCCTATCTTCCCTATCCCTCTTTCAATTACCCTAGTGAAGGATCAAGAGTAACCACCTGGATTTAAAGTCCTTCTTACACAGTTGTTAGCTATCAAAATGTTGATTTCCAAGTGAAGTCACCAGATTGACATGTTGCTGCTAATTGAAGAATCAGAGGTATTAATTAGAATCAGACACAGTGAAGTGCTTATCTCTAAGCCATGAAGTCTACAAAGAGATCCCAATTGCTTTCTCTTTTTGCTTAGAACAGGCTGTGACTTCATTTTTATTGCCTTGCTGAGCTGTCAGTCTAATGTCAGTCACTGGGAAGGGTATGCAAACTGAGCTGGTAGCTAGAAACAAAACAAAACCATCAGACTGATGCATCAGGAGTTTGGAGTTATTTTCACTTAAGCTGTAGGAATAGTTTGTGTTTCTAAGCTGTGTTTTCATGAAGCTTTGGTTCAGTGGCCTGTGTAGTGTTGGTATGGGACTATCTGATGTAGTTGTGATGCTGAAAACCTAGAACAATGGGAGCTTTGGGAAACTGGTCTTTTCTAAATTTATTTCCCTTTAGCTGGGGATAGAGCTTGGCTTTTAGCTGAATGTGAGTGTGGGTGTTTTTTGAAAAATGTCATCTTCTGTATGTGACTTGGCTTCTTTATTTAACTTGAACTTGTGAAAAGATGTTTCAATGGCAGAAATGAAAATAAAAGGAGATGTAAAGCCCACCACTTGGAGGAAAGTACTGCGAGCTAAAAGTTAGGAATCTGACTTTGCTTCCTTAGAAATATCTTCTCAAGGTGTGAATAGGCTGAAAAGAAGTTGCATTGCTTGTGCCAGGACTGGGTGATTCCTGGTCCCTGCGGTTGGCAATTTCAGCTTCTTTTTCAGGAGAACTACACTGGAAAAGAAAGGCACAGGCCTTCATCTGAAAAGGGGGGACAGATGCCTCAGGGAAGTGCTGTTGCTTGCCTGCCTCTTACCATGGGTACAGACTGCTCAGGGTTCATTTGCTGACACGTCCTTCTGTACTCAAGAGGAAAGCAATGCTCTATTTTAGGTAGTCAGATGAACATCTCAAACCTGCCTTATAATAATTGCACAAGGAGCTGTTGAGTTTCTAGTCTCACAGGCCATGGAGTATGTAAACCATGCTAAGAAATCACCGTCCATAAAAGCAGTGCTTTGCTCCCACATCTGTGCTGTTAATTTGGTGTTTGTTGGCCGTCCTTGGTTTTGTTACACCGGTTAAAGTATAAAACACAAAATCTTTAGTAAACAATGTTTATAGTGGTGGGTCTGCTGGACCCCTTCTCAGATTTGCAGGGTCAAGAGTGGGGTCAGCAGCAATCTGTCTCAGGTAAGAATGCTGTTTTGGCAGATGTGGCTGATGCTTTCCATAGCAAGAGTTGGAGCTGGAGGAGAAGGGCTAAGGCCTGGTTATGGCTTGGGTTAGGAAGCTTGCTTGGAAGTAGGTGAAAATGTGCAGCTGAGATGCAGAGAGAGATGTTCTAATGCTCTGTGGAAGTTCTCCTGAAGAAGCTCCAAAAAGAAAGACGGAAAGTCAGGAGAGTGGCACTGTACAGCACCAGGATATGGATTTACAGCTGCTCTTGCCCAGCTGTGGCTTGGTTAGCATTAAAATGTGTCGACAATGTAGATATAAACTGAACCTGGTTCCCATGTTAGTCGATTTGTCCCCCGCTTTCTGAGCATATTTGTTTGCTGTGGTTACTAAGGAGACCAAGCCCAGTTCAGCTTTTGTTCAGCAGGCAGGAGAATCTACCAGTTCTTCAGCAAAGGCCTGATAAGGTAACTTCCTTCATCTGGTGTTGACAGCAATGAATGCAAACCAAACACTGTAAATGGAAAAGTTGCCTCAAACTGTGTTTTCTGGTTGTGACTGTGATACTTGTGGGCTTGTGTACTGGCTGGCTTTGGTCTTAGTGTTGGTGGTCTGTTCTCTGAGGACCCTTGGGGGAGAAAAAATTCCCTTTATGTGGCAAGATGAGATACTGTTTAAAATCCATAGGCTAAGTGTGCTGTGCTGGGACCTCACTGCTTTTTCCATGCTATAAAACGATAGATTCTGGGGAAGACCATGTCAGATATAAGACAAAAAGCTTAGTGGGAAGACCACCAAATTGATCACTGACAGCATGAGTGGGACTGTAGAGTCAAGAACAGGATATAAGCAGCCGTGAGTAGAAAGGGGAAATGCTAGATAAACAAAAAAAAGCTTGTAACCATTTTCTAGTTTAAGGAAAAAAAAAAGTGAAGATTTAGACAAGTATGTAACATGGTAGCTTTTAGCATGCCTGTCTACCATCATAGGTAACGTTGACACCCCTTAAATTCAAATTCTTTATCTGTTTCCACCAGCCCATATGCAACTACAAGGTAGGCTGGTTCTGTAAAGCCTTTGGTGTTACAGAGGGTGCCTTAATGGATGTTATCATCTGATTTTTTGCAGTATTGATGGGCAGGAGGGTGGCAAAGAGGGGTGGTTGTTTTGTGTTCGAGTAGTCGCATCCGTGGAAACAAGGGTGAGCGGAATAGGCTTGACTGTGGAAGGCAAGAACCTTCACAAGACGGAAGTGATCCTGGATATGGGCTATAAATCTGTCTTCAGTGAGACATTTAGATAGCAGCGGGCATATAATGCTGTACAAATCACTTTTCCCCTCATGTTTGACCTGTCTCTGAACAAAGAATGGCAATTTTTCTGTCTAGAAAACTAGAAAACTGGTTTTTCTGCTCCCTCTGCCATCTGAGATGAGGGATCTTGTGCACAAGAGCAAAAGCAGAAAAGTTCGTGTACCTTTAGACTTGTCAGTGTACTTATGTGTGTTTTCTAGCTTCCTAGCCTAGAAAGAGAGAACAGAACATTCCAGAGTGTATCTTATTCCGCACATGTCCCAGCTGGAGCAGCAAGCTCCTTTTCATGGCATTTTTACCCTAGTTCTGAATTCCTAGTTTCCTCCACAGTGAGTGAGTTTGGGGGTCAAAATTTAAAAAGAGCTTACACCTGTGAGACAAATGCTCCCCTCTCTCCTGCAACTTATTATTTAGGAAATAAGGAAACTTATTTTATTTTTCTGCAACTGTTCCATGACGTGCAATGGGATGTTGATCAAAACAGTAGGGCCTATCAACTTACTCAGCCGAGCATCATTTTGGGAGCCCACAGATATTGAAAGAAGTGAAAAGCAGCTTAGAATCAAGTCGTAGAGGCTAATTTAGGTCTTGTGTATTGACACCTCGCCTCACAGTTTCAAAGTGGGCAGTCAGAAAGTGGAAGATGCCTAAGATGAGTTGACTCAAAGATGCCAGAAATCAGAAATGTCCTAAAAGGCAAAAGTAGCGTATGTCTCTCATTGCAGCAATTAAAATTTGATGTTTCTATAGCGATTAGGAGCATGGGGGAAACGGGAACTGAAACAAATAACTGGCAGATATCAACAGTGTGATTGTGGACACTGCTGCTTTTTAGTTTGGTGAGTGTCAAGTAAGTTCTGCTATCTCCAGATGACAGCTTGGGCTCTTAATATCTGCATAAGAGCACTTCCTTTCCTTTGGACCATAGTTTCTAAATTTGCAAACACAGATACTTTGACTAATAGGATCCACATCTTCACTGAACCCTGTTCAGCCTCTGCTTGAAGAGTCATCTTGGTCTTGCTGGCTGGGATCCACTTTCTGTGTAACTATTGCTGACTGAGAGATGGCCTGCAGTTGTGGGAGAGCAACTTGGAAATAAACTCACCTAGAGTTAGAAGCAGAATGACTTCCTATTTCTTAGCAGATAGCATCTCATTGTTTGAGGTGCCTGGGTCTAGTATGCAGAATTCAAGTGCTATTTAATTAGAATTCGTGAGAGAGAGCACCTTGGCCCCTCCTTTGCCTGTTTCTGTTAAGACTTCCCTGGCAGTACCCTAACGTGAAGTCAAGAGGAAGCGCTCAGGTCCTGGAAGATGCTGAGCTGTTGGCACACAGGACATGCAGTTTGCAGCTTGAGTTACAGACTAACTCATTCCTTCTGGTAGCTGCTGCTCAAACGATGCAGCTGCAAAGAGCAAGGAAAACAATCCTGGAGTTAGTTCCTTACAGACCAAGCTCAAGTCTTGCTTTGCCCTCTCAGGCCAGATCTACTGAAGTCCAGTTCGGACTGGTTCTGGTGCCAAACAGAACTCTAAGAGATATTGATGTTGTAAGTGAAGCTACAGTCACAGATGGCTTCTAAAGGTGGTCGTGTAACACGAGTGAATGGTAGTGTTAGTCAAATGCTACTTTTGACTTGCCGTTTTAATTTAAAATACAGAGTAGTGGTTGCTGGAGCGGTTGCACCAACAGCCAAGTCTAGCTCTGCCATGGTTTCCATAAGAGGCAGATGGGTATAACAATTCATGCACTTCAATTATGGAGCAAAGTCTACTCCTAGCTCAGTTGTTAATAATATATTTTGAGATTGAATGCTGCTGTTGAAAATGATTCTATACTCAAAGGATTCAATTCTGTCTTTTGGTAGCTGTTTCTACTGAGACACCAATGCTCGAAGCTCAGCATGATGCCTGTGCCAGTGAGCCTTAGAGGTGAGAAACCAATAGCATTAAACTCCTGAGCTATGGTTTCTTGAGAGTACTTAGGCTGTTTTCCCCTGGAACTCTGCAGGAGTGAGTGCAAGGTTTAGACTTGCATGTTACTGAACTAATCAGTGATTGAAAAATCTATCAGGTTCTGTTAAAATCCCTTCTCTCTGCCTTCTCACTGGCACTTTGATTTTAAATCCCTTCTAAAACTGGAGCTACAACGGCAGGATTAATTCGCTGCAATGCCCTGGAACCTCTTCCTCAGACTGAAGAAGAAAGGAGCATCTCTAATCTTGTCTCTGTGCTGAAGAATGGGGATTTCTGTCAAGAGGAAGAAGAAAAGTCACTGTGTTAAGGCTGGACTTCATGTGCACTTGTCTTGGCAGTCTTGCTCCTCTGAATGTCTGGTTCCATTAGTCCCCATGCGAACACCCTGGGCCCTGCTGACACAAATTGCCTGCCTGTTTCCAAGAGGTACAGCACTCAGATTACTGGGTTGAAGCTGTTGTTGCTCTTATCCACTCCACCTTCACTTGTAACAACTTAAAAAAAAAAAAATTGAATTTTGCGTCCTACAGTGTAGTAACTGGCTGTGTCTCACACTCAGTTTTGCCATGGGCTAGCACGGAGGG
>VYZQ01057593.1:21158-33883 GCA_013400655.1 Mystacornis crossleyi | reverse complement strand
ACAGCACTCAGATTACTGGGTTGAAGCTGTTGTTGCTCTTATCCACTCCACCTTCACTTGTAACAACTTAAAAAAAAAAAAATTGAATTTTGCGTCCTACAGTGTAGTAACTGGCTGTGTCTCACACTCAGTTTTGCCATGGGCTAGCACGGAGGGACATTTCTTAACAGCTGTGTGACCAAGCCCACGTGTATCTAAGCTTGTGATGTACCTAGCACCACAGCAAAAGAGTATTGCTGTAGAAACAGACTGCTGAACCTGTGAGGGAAAATTGATTCTGTGTTTCTAAGCTTGTGATGTACCTAGCACCATAGCAAAAGAGTATTGCTGTAGAAACAGACTGCTGAATCCGTGAGGGAAAGTTGATTCTGTGTTCGTGTCCCTTTCCTTGACACAGTCAACAATAAAAAAGTATAGATAACTACCTGTAAAGAAGATTTCTGGCTGATGCAGCTGCTGCTGTTAAATTCATCATCCATAATGAGAGGTACCAAGTCACAGTTGAGGCTCAGCTGCTCCTGCATCTGCAGGAGAGTAACCAAACTCTGTTCTGAGGGTGATTTTTCCCCATAAGGAATGCTTTTCCAGAGGAAGAAGCACGCTTTTGAGAGAACTGCTTGAACTTTATGAGGAACTACTTCAGTGTGAATGAAGTTTGTGCAGTCTTACACCCCTTAAATACCATTTTTCTCTGGTCCTTGCAGGGAAATCCATTCAGCATTCACAACTGTGCTAGAGAAGGGTGTGTATTGAAAGAAACCTGCCCAGAATCATTTGTGCTGGGCTTCCCACAAATCCCTCTTTGCTTTAACTTGAGTACAAACAAAGCAGCCTTTGTAGCACACCTAAAACATGCCTGAGGAAAACCACACAGGACTTGTCTGTCCATCTCTGCTACTCTACAGCAGCAAACACCCCAGGGAGAAGCACTTTTGGCATCCCCAGATTCTGCATCTGCCCTTCCAGGGATGTACCCAGAGTGTTCTTGCAGGCGTGATGCTAAACAACCATTCTGCAGCAGAATGAGCTCTCACTGGCACTCCGAAAAGGGCAAAATTGTAATGACAATGAGGAAATGTTCTGTGCCAATCGATCGCTCTGCTCCTTGTCAGACCTCTGTAGGTCCCTTGCTGCAAAAATACCAAAGAGGAGCTTAAAGGTTCAATTCGTGATGCTGCTATTCATGTTGCTATTAGATTTCGGAAATATGTATATGTTGAGTGGTTTACAGCACATTAAAATCCATGTTTTTCACAGGAGGTGCATTTACTTATCTTTACAACCAGCCTTAGTTCTCCTGGGGGTGAAATTGCCATTTCAATTTTCTTTATTCCTCACACTCATCACCTCACTTTATTCCATGGGGATGCCAGCTACCTTTGCTCTCAAAAAATGAGATTGCAGTTATTGTAGCTAAACTCTGAGCAATGCATTTCTCATCTTGCCTTCCGCTTTGCAGTCTGCTGTTTCTGTTTTCATGGAATCATGGAATCATTTAGGCTGAAAATACCACTTTAGATCACTGAGTCCAGCTTTTACTGTCCAGCCCACCACTAACCTTGTGCCCAGATGCCACATCTACACATCTTTTAACCACCTCCAGGGATGGTGAATCAACCACTTTCCTGGGCAGCCTGTTCCAATGTTTGAGAACTTTTTCTGTGAAGAAATTTTTCCTAGTATCCAGTCTCTGTGTTCCTGCCTTGCTGCCGCAACTTCATGTTGCTCAAGGTCATTACTCAGAGGTGCCTGAGTTGTGACAGGTTACTGTTACCTGGAAGTCATGAAAAGCCATTTATGTGGGAAATTGCTCAGCATCACTCTGTATATAGGCCACACAGCAAACTTCAGCAGTCTCCAGATGAATGAGGGAATGCTGCAAATCGGTTTGTCAGATGGACAAGTGAAACATCAGGAGAGGAGTTTGTGAGGAAAAAAAAAGAAATTTCTTTTCCTAGTCCACAGGATTACTGCTGCTAATCCATTCACTCATATTGATAGCATGCTGTTCATTAGCACTTCTGTGTTTTGTTTTTTCCTTATTTTCTTTCCTTTTTTTTTTAATTCCCATTTTCTTGCATTTTTTATACCTTCCTGGTAGATTGCTTATATAAGATGGGGAGATCTGTTTCTAACTGGCGTTTTGTACAAAATATTGTTACTCCCTTCTTGTTGTCCCAATGGTTTACAATGCATTTTAGCTCCTCTAGCTACAGGGACTTTCACCATTTAAAATTTATAATGAAAGGGGTTGTTATATTTGGCTTTCATAACAAGAACCATTTGAACAGTTTCTTTATTTAGTACACATGCAATTTACAATGTGTGTGGGGATGCTTGTATTTTTTCTAAAAGAGAAATACAAAGAAAATTGTTCTCTTTTCTGAAAAGGGCGTGGAATCTTTATCCTCCTCATCTCTGGAGCTGAAAAGGAAACTCTAAACGTATACAGAAGTTGCTGTTATGGTCTGGGGACGGGGAGTGAATGTGAGAAAAAAAAACCTGACACTGCTGGGCAAGGCACTCCTTGGGTCACTTTGCTCTGTTATCCTCACAATTTATCTTACATGCTGTAAATAGAGAAATTCTGAACAAGAGATTGATTTGTTCATTGTCTTATCTGAACCATCACCTTTATCATTTGTATCTCAGTTCTGCTGGATCTCCATGTTTAACCTCTCTGGAGGCCTGGCTTAGACCAGGCCAGGATGTGCTTTTTGCAGATGCTGTGATAGCAAGCCCGGAATGTTGCTTCAGTATTCCCGCGCTGCTGTTTAGTTTGTAGAGTGTAGGATGCTCTGGTTTACTCCTCTCTTTGGCCTTCTGCTTCTTAATCCTGTTTTTCAGCAGTATCTGCCCAGAATCTGTCTTTAAGCAGAACGTAAAATTGAAGCGTGTTGTTACCCTCAGATGAAACGCAGGCTTTGATGAGGGAGATAATGATCTCAGCCTTGGTGTCAGCCAGCAGTGGTGTTGCTGCACTCTGCCTTAACATTTTAGGGAAGTCATTCCAGCTACCCACTGCTTGGTGCTGCCGCCGTGGCCTCGGAACCGACTGCCTGGCAACTGCGTGTTTTGTGGGAATTTGAACGATTTCAAGATGTTTATTGTCCGTTAAGACCAAACCTGTGACACAGTTTCACAAAACAGAACGGCATTGAAACATTCAGTAGAGGAGCTTCTCTGATGGTGCTGTGACATGAGAGCTTTAGACTTTGAGGGCCTCTCGGGAAATTTGCAGAAACGCACTCTTCCGTGGGATACTTGGGTCGGAGAGAACATTCAAAATAAATTAGTCACCAAAATACAGAGAAAACATTGAGCGGCAGCTACTTGTTACTGAGAATGGAGTGCAGCGATTGAGTTCTAAGCAAATGTGACACAGGGATTCAAATTTAAGCAAAAAACTTGGGGTTAAGTCTCAGAAACGTGGTGTGGAGCAATTGGAGGCTGCAGTTTGCTTGGCTTCTCGCTTGAACACCTCAGTCCGGATGAATGCTGTGATCTGCTGTGACATCTTGACCCACCACTGCTTTGCAATCTGTAAGCAGATGCTCACTTTGAGGGGCTGTTTCTGGAAGTGCCGTGGTAAAGCCTAATCCCAACAATCTTCTGGCATTCCTGTGCAGTATCCTGACTTCTCAGGGCAGAGTCAGCTTTCCAAATCCTAGGGGGAATGTGCTTATGTTCATTTTGCCTCTTCCTCTTCTCTCATTCCTTCCTTTGCTCCTTCCCACAGTTTTATCTGTGTTATAATAGAAAAATAATTAGAGATTCGGATCCTTTAAAAAAAAATTATATGGTTTGGATTTCTTTAAATCCTTGCCTGGTCGTGCTTTAGAATTTGACTATAAGCTGAGGAGTTGAGAATCAAAGACTTCTTTCAAGCACAGAATTGTCAGTGTGACTCTTGTATTGGGATAAAAAGGAGGGAATATATAAAAAAAAAGTTTCACTTCTTTCACCAGCTAAGTAGGATATGGTGCTTGTCTTCAGTTCCTTGCCTTCTTACTAGATTTCCCAGTATAAAAAAAGAAGTTGAATCTTGACATTCTGATACCTTTAAGATTTGAAAAACAAGTCATCTTTTATCTGTGGATTTTTCCCTGAATACACTGCCTCACATGCGTGAGGACGCTTTGCATCTTTGAAAACACAACAGAGCTTTGCCAGTAATGCAGACGGAAAATGAGTCACGGAAGATATCTCCCTGTTTGCCTGTTCTCAGCACCTGTGTGTCTGCCCAGAGCTAGGACTTCTATAAACTTTGTTTACAACACATCAATCACCTGGAACAGCCCAGAGAGCTCTCCCCTTCCTCCCTGTGCTTCTCCCTGACCTGAGCTGTGTCCTCTGCCAGAGCAACTCCTCATCCTCACTTGTGCTCGAACCTCTGCTCTGGAAACCCGGGCAGAGGGTGGGATCCTGGGCAAAATTTGAGGCAGAGGACAGGAATGGAGCATGCTGCCTTCCTTGGAAAAGCTGATGGCTGGATGATAGCAGGAGAGTCGGTGTGTGTCTCTGCCTTGACTTTCCCTTTTCTTATAAAGTAGATATAAATGTTACACACCCTGATTAACTTCCCTTATTTGTTGCCTCAAGGTGTGTTATCGTCCTTGGCTAGGAATAGGGCTGAGCATAACAGATGATTTGTAAATGGAGAAAGGCAAGGCTAACTTCATTCTCTGGTTGTGTTATACAACTGTGGTAACAATTGGTTTTCACTGGAAACAGAAAGAGTCTTGCTTAATATAAAAGGAATGAGTGCTTTACTCATAGTCCTAAAGAACAGAAACCTCTTCAGTGCAGAGCTATCAACATGCAGCATTATATTTTTGTTGGGTAGATTTGTTGCTTGAAACCACGGCCCTGAAACACTTCTGTCCCTTCTGTGGTTGGATTCTTGTGCTCTGAGATACCTGCAGTAATTTCTTGCTGTGCGAGGAGAATAAGGATAATAACATAGATTTAAGTTTCAAAAAACCCATCGGATGATCAGTGATTGCAGACAGACTGTCTGAATTTATACTGGTTTTATCAGGATGTGATGCCACACGAGGTGAAATTCCACTACCTTTCAGACAATTTTCTGTGTTGTCCAGCTAAAATACGACTTTTATTCCTTCTCTTGTGTAGTTCCTTTCTTCTGGTGTCAGGTAATTTTTGTGAGTGTTTTTGTGAGTCAGCATCATCAGCGCTTCAAGCGTGGCTGCTCCCATCCCAGGAAAGGATAAAACCCTGGAGAATTGTCCCTCCTGCCCTTTTGCTCACACTGGGGTGGTGCAGGCAGCGGGTGCTGTTTCGTGGAGCGACCTCTCCTAGGAACAGCCAGCAGCTCCCCTGCTCCACATACCACATCAAGGGCAGCCAGAGCAAGTTTGCCTTCTACAAGGGACACAGTGGGCACCAGAGCCACGTCCATGCTGCTGTCCCCAACAGGTGACTGCCCTTTGTGTTACCTGGGGCTGACCTTGATTATACCTCCAGATCCTGCTGCTTATGTAGAGAAAACAAAGAAAAAAAATGCTTCTAAAATGTGTTTGGTCAGAGGCCAGTTTCCAGTAATCAAAGCAAACAGATCTAAATTCCAAATACTGAGGGTAAGGATACCTTTTATAAAATGATGATGGCCTGATTTATTGAACTCTATCTGGTGATACCCAGTTCCTCAGTGCAGTGTTCTCTTCTGGTCTCCTGTTGAATTTGAGTTCTCCTATATAAAACCCTCTTCGTAGGTAACAGTTTGAAAGGACTGACAAGAAAAAGAATCTGCGAAACAGATGTTAAAAGAAAGCAGTCAAAAATCTCTGCTCTTATCCTTTTATTTATTCCCTCATTTTTCCAAACTGCTTTGGATTGGCTCCCATCAGTGTCTGTAGCCATGCATGGTTACAAAATGCTGGGAAGGAGTAGTTAAGCTTTGCTCTTAGCAAGAAAACAAGATTTGTTGCCATACATTGTCTGTAAATTCCCTGGAGTGTCTTCCAGCGAATTTCTGGGGTTTACTGAGATCTGTTTTCCGTGCTCAGGTTCACCGGTGTCTCAGCTGAGCACGGCACTGGTGGGGCAGTGGGGTGACCCAGCTCTGCCCCTGGCTGCTGCACCCTGGCGCACCTTTGGGGGCATCCTGTAGGAAGTGGCTGTGGAAGCATTTTTGCTGCATCCCTGGCAGCTCCTGGCAGGGGTGCAAACCATTCCTCAGCCGTGGCAGGAGGGGAATTAAAATGGGGGAAAGTTTCTTGCCCTCACCCCAAGGCCGCTGTGTGTGGTTGTGCAAGGAAACTTCAGAGCAGGGGCAGGTGGGAAAGCGAGAGTGTTGAAAGTGCAGCGGGAGGAGGTGAAGTGAGTGAAAAGGGGAGAAACCTCTGGGGAGCTGTGGTGATACAAATATCCATCTGAGAGGGGCTGCCTCTGCGAGGGAGGCATCGAAATGTGCTCCAGGGTGTAATGCTCAGGCAGTCAGCTGGAAAGAGGGAGCCAGTTTTAGGCATTCAGTCTTTCTGTATAATCCCTGAAGGAGATAGAATTACTGAAGATGTCTCCATCCTTTTGCCGTTTAATAATTCTTTCTTCCTCACTCCCTAGCACTAAAGTAGTCCAGAATTTTTTTTTTAGCCAGGAAATGCTACCTGAATATCCCTCTCCATCTTCTCCTCTGTGCAGCATGTGGGTGTTTTGACAAATTACCGCCTGGTCATCAGCTGGAAAGATCAGTTCCTTCCACATAACTTTTCCCTACAAATATTAGCAGCTGGTCAGCCAGGGATAAAATTGCTGAGGTAGATGGGAAGCAAAAAATCCTTAATCTAGATAATGTCTCCACCAAATGTGAGTAAACGTATTTCACTGTACATTCAGCATTTCTTTGAAACAACTTAAATGTGATGGAGGTTCTAATGAGTTCTAATAGGTAATGATTTGCTGCTCCAGCTGAGCAGTGATGGTAGGAGTCCTTGGGAGGAAGAGGATGTGAGAAGTGTTAGGAAGTTCTTCTCCAGAAAATGCAGGCCAAAATAATTACCTCTTCTTTCTGGAGGAAAAGAAAGGCAAGCCAAAGAACTGGGAAAAGGTCATTCTTTTTCTTTATTGGCCTAGAAGTGTCTTAATTCTGGAATTTTCAGGATAGCAAGGAAATGGTGCTAACTGGGATTAGTAAGTCACTACCCGACTTAATTATTTTTGTCATCAAATCTTGAGTGTATTTCTGTGGGATAAATAATTTCTTTTGTCATCAGATATGAAATGAATTTTATGTGATCTCTCAGATCTGTGATCTGAGTTTCTCCAGACCTGAGAATTTTGCCCACCACTGATTTAATTCTTGGCGGTTTAAGAAGCATTTTCAAACATACAGATAACACATGGAATGTATTTTTATGCCCTAAAAGGCTATTTTTTTTTTAATCCAGTGAAGCTTTTTATTAGAATAAAAGCCCTACTAGTTTTTCAGATATGTTTTTAATCATATTGGTAGGATTCTCAGTGCATATACTGAGTGTTCTGCTTTCAAGGACTCTTGATTACTGTTGTTATTACTTGTTGGGTTTTTTAATTTGTTTGGGGGTCTTTTGTTTTTGGGTTTTTTGTGGGGTTTTTTTGGGGTGTTTTGTTTTGTTGGTTTTTTTTCTGTTTTGTTTTTTTTTTTTTTAGGGATGCAAAGAAATAGAACAGGAGCAAAATCAGGAACAGAAGTGAGGTCTGCATGTGTTTGTGAGGCCTTAAACAGATGACACTGTCAGGGGCTGAGCACTTTGCTGCACTCTCAGTGGGAGACAGAGGCTGAACGGCGTTTCCCAGACTAATCCACTAAGGGCCTCATGTCCAAGAAAACAAAGGTTTGGAGCATAATTATCCTTTGAGCTGCATGTACAGTACGGTTCAGAAATGTGGTTCAGAGCCCACCCTCGAGCTGCTCTGAAGGAAAACTCCTGAGATGCACACAGGGATAGGGTTTGACAGTGGCTGCTTTGATCTCCTAATCCACTTCCAGTGCATTAACGTAAATGTAACCAAGGATCACTCTGTGCAATTCAGCTCTACTCAACCTGAAACTCAGAGTTTTTTCTGAAGTTTGCTGCGGGGGAAAAGGCACATTAGTGTGTTTGATTTGGCACTGAGGAGGCAGATCTTGTTGACAAAGAGCATTGAAAGTAAATCTCTCCGTGGCACCTTCCTACATGAGAACCTCTCGTCATCCGATCTGCTAAGTTGTGGGAAAGGATGAATGTCAAAGGAAACAGGGTGAAAAAAAAATTTGTAGAAACTCTAGAAATTATGATTTCTTTATCTAGTAATCTTTTTTTTTGTTGTTGTTTGGAAGTTCACTTGGTCACTGTAAGTGACAACGCAAAGTGTGGATGTCTTTGATCTGCTGAATCCTGTGGGTCTTAGAACTTTGCCAAATCTCACCAAATCATTTTTAAAAGCTGACATGAGAACATTTTTAGATTTATGGACCATTTTTGTCCTTTGGCAATGCAGCACAATCGTACTGGAAGCCACTGGATATTACATTTCTGTTAAGTGTAACTTCAGCTGAGAATGTGAGCTGAGCAAAGCCCATCAGTGCTGGTACCTATCACTTACTCCTCTTTCTTTCCAAACCTGTGAATGCAGTTTCCTATTTGAGATAAAGCTGCTTCAGCAATATAATTATTATATTTCCTGATGACATTTTTTTGGAAAATACAAAAATGGCTACACCTCCACGGATATATAATCAGGTTTCTTCATCCTTTGAGGACTCTTTGCAATTTGAAATCCATATTGCTCTATTAGAGATGCTTAGGCCTTCATTTATGTAGATGATTTCATCCCAAATTGTCCCAGAGTACTTGTCAAGCTGTTGGCTGAATCCAAAGCCTGTGGATGTAAATGGAAAGACTCCCTCTGACTTCACTGACCTTTGGATAAGCTCATTAAATTGTAACAATGACAAAAAATATTAAATGTAGATTGAAAGTATTGTAAAAAAAGTTATTGTTAAGCTGATCTCTTTAAAATATTTTGACCTGAGCTAGCTAGACTCCCTGCATATATGACTTTTATCTGACTTGTGTTGAATTGTTCTTTTTTTTTTTTTTTAAGGTATTCCATAAAATATTTTAATCATACGAGAGTCTGACGTAAAATCAGTTGAGTAATCAGGATAGTTCAAGCACACCAGTGACCAGCTCTGGAATCTGGGGAAGAGCACAGACATCAGTGAAGGTGCCCACCTGCAGTGTACCCCTGCCTGCCCAGCTGTGATGGCCAGGCTGTGACATTCTCAGCTGGTGACAGAATGCGAACTGCAAATTAACTGCACTTACCAGTTAAGTGCACGGTTTTCTGCAATTCCAGGCAGGGTACCAAGTATCCAAGTACCTGGGTCTTGTGATGGTATCTGCATAATGTTAACTAAACCGGTTTGTAGTCTGGAGATGGCTGATTAATTCTGCAGTGCAGGTCTGCTCTGAAAACACACCTGGCTTTAAAAAGAGTTTGAGGTAGTAAGACTTGTGCATTGAAATCCTAATGCAGGTCAAATTAGAGTTTATGATTCAAGTACATGTTTGAAACAAAATTTACCCTTGGCTTCAACCTGGCTTGTCCTGGACTGGAGTTATTCTAAACCTGGTTTTATTTTGTTGTTGTTTTCTTTTGCTTTATCTTTTTTTTTTTTCTTTTACCAGTTGAAACAAAGCTGTCACTAAGCTATGTAAAAGGATATTTTAATATCACACTGAAATAATGAAAACTAGTCTGCAGAAATATGCAGGACTGTTTTATGCGTCTAGTAAACATCTATCTAAATATTTGTAAACCTTTGCAGCCCCTGCCATACCTCTCACTTTGAGTCATTCCAGAAAGGCAATATATCTTGCATAAATCTTTCAACGTAGTAATTGATAAATCAAAATATCTATATTTGTGAATCTGGCAATATTTACAGCCAGATTCTCTGACTTCCAGTCCTCTTCCCTAATTATTGAGTCACATTATTGGTGACGAAAGACCAGCCTGAATCTAACTTTGTTTCATGTGGAACAAAATTATTACAGTGCAAGGTCAATCAGTTACAAACATTTTGTGTCTGCAAAGAAAAGCAGATTTATATTTGAAGCTTTATCAAAATGTTGTTACCTGCAGCTATCATTTTAATTTCTTTTTGCCTTTTACAAAAGAGCGAGCCTTCCCATTTACCTTTGTAAATCTATGCTGAACAATCTGGAAGCAAACTGGATTTCTTCTCCCAAGTACAACCTCATTAGTGTCACAAGCAGCTGTAGGCTGAGAAATCCCCCTGAACAGGTGTCAGTTAAGATTCTGCCAGCCTTAGGCTGCCAAGTGGAATTATAGTTAGAAAATACCCCGGTGGAAATGGCTCTAGAAGGCTCTATTTGTTCTCCTGGACTTTTGTGAATCAGTCTCTTAACTTGCAAGCAGGAATATGTAGCACACTCTCTAGCAGCCTAAAAGATCACTCCAGTGTTTGAAATGCCAGAGGTGTTCCTTCTGCCTCTTGTGTCACTCTGCAGTAAGAATTATTCAGCCTGACTTGTGTTAACAGCCTTAATAATGATTCCCAGTGTCAGATACATCTCCTGTTCTGGCCAAGGCCCAGCAGTGAATCAGAAATAAATACTTGATTCACCCTGCGCAACTCAGAATCGAAGCTTCCCCCAGACCAGAAATTTCCACAGTGTCCATCTTCTGACCATAACTGAGTTTTTAAAGTGGATATTTCCCAACTTGCTACTGGAAACATATTTCCAGCAGGAAAAAAACCCAGCATAATAATTAAAAATCAGTAACTGCACGCAAAAACCCAGTTAGAAAGGAAGCAAGAATTTTGGAACCAATTTTCTTCAAGATACAAGAATGAGGTTGTCTATCAAAGTCAANTGCTTTCAAACCAGCACAAAGCCATAAACCAAAATTTAACAAATAGAATATTTCCATTGACTTCAGTGGATTACCCAGTGATGACCTGATATAGGGGGAGTTTAGGATAGTGTGGATTGGTAGTGTGGTAGTTTCTAAACCAGAATGCTCTTAAGTGCTAAGCTGAGGAACATGTAAGGTGTCTCAAGAGGCATTGCTTGTATCCTTGCTACGATAAACCCCATGAGGGTCCTGCAGCCCGGGGTGCCTCGAGTTCTGTGTCCAGTCCTGGGCCCCTCAGCTCAGGAAGGACGCGGAGACGCCTGAATGCATCCAAAGGAGGGTGACAAGGCTGGTGAGGGGCTTGGAACACAAGCCCTGTGAGGAACAACTGAGGGAGCTGGGGTTGTTCAGCCTGGAGAAAAGGAGACTCAGAGGTGACCTCATCACTCTCTACAGCTCTCTGAGAGGTGGCTGTACCCAGGGGGGCCTTGGTCTCCTTTTCCAGGCAACACCTGACAGAAAGAGAGGACACAGTCTCAAGCTGTGCCAAGGGAAATTTAGGTTGGATGTCAGGAAGAAGTTTTTTTACTGAAAGAGTGGTAAACTGGAATTGTCTGCCTGGGGAGGTGGTGGAGTCACCATCCCTGGATGTGTTTAAAAGGAGATTGGATGTGGCACTCGGTGCCGAGGTTTAGTTGAGGTGGTGTTAGGGCATGGGTTGGACTTGGTGATCTTGAAGATCTCATCCAACCTGGTGATTCTCTGAATCTGTGATTCTGTGATTCTGTATACACACATGCATTAGAATATTTTCAAATAAAAAAATAAATCGTGCCTTAAGACTAGCTGTAGATATCCTGAACTTCCAACTTTTTTTTTTTTTTCAGTTGCAAGGAAATTAAATTAATTACAAAATTCCACACAGCAGACAAGTGCTTCTCTTGGCTGCCCAATAGTATTATCATAATTTTATATTCAAAGTGCATATTGGATCTTGCTACTGGCAACGGTGCTTTCTTTTTACTCAGTGCTGTAGTGGCTGAAGTAAATTTCATACTCCAAGCCACAAGCTTTGTACTTGATTTACTTCAGTTTGTCTGTACTTGGAAAAATTTGCTTTTTTTTTTAAAGGATGTAGCGGTTCGGTGGGTTGGATTTTTTTTAGTTTTTTTTGATTGCACTGTGGCTGTGCATTGGATTCTTTCTCTCTGTTTTCTATGACTTCTTTTCCCTTCTCTTCTCCAACTCCTGTAAAACTTCCTGACGCCCTTGTTTCCTTTCCAGGTCTCCAGGCATGTTGCAAACAGGACAAGGGATGAAACACTGCCTTTGCCCCATCTGATACAAGAATGGAAGGTCTGAGCTTCCTGTGAATCTGAAATCCAAGCAGAGCAGTGAGGGTTGGCTTTTCTGCTGTTTGGTCCTGATGGGACACTAACAGGAAATCTATCAGTAGAAAAATTACGCTCTTGAGCTGAAAATAAATTTGGGGAAAAGGAGGGAAAACACCAGAGGGTCTGGAGGGTTTTGGACAGGCGGCTGCTGTGGTTTGTAAGTTGTGCCCTGTGTGTAAGGGCTGGCGCAGATCTCTTTGTCTTCATCTGCTGGTGTTTACTCTTTGGGGAATAGGTCCACACGCTGCTGTGGAGCTGGAAGGATCAGGTTTCATCATGGTCATGGGGGAGACCCCAGTGGTGCCATATCCCTTTATCCTCGGTTGTGGCAACCAAGAACTTTTTTGACACTTATTGGTTTGGGTTGGGTGGGGCTTTTTTGTTGGTTTGGTTTTTTGGTTGGTTGTTTTCGTATTTTTTGGGTTTTTTTTTGTTTGTTTCTTTTTTTTCTTTTTTCTTCTT
>VYZQ01057593.1:0-17489 GCA_013400655.1 Mystacornis crossleyi | reverse complement strand
GTGTTATTTTAGATGGAAACGATGATACTTTGCACGTGGATGTTCTCGGGGAGTCTTTTTGTCATCATTTTGAAGAAAGGAAAGAATTAATGGATTTTTAAGAGTGGGAGATGGGAAAATACAAGATCAGTTTTAATGCCAGCTTTTGTGCAAAGGAATTGAACCCTGAGGCTGGTGTCGTTCAAGCAGCCAGAACCTGAATATCCTTGAATCCCTGTGGTTCCCTATTTTCAATCTGTAGGTCATACAGGCTTGCTCCCATTCCTGTTGTTTAGGCTTCCCTAGTGCCTATAAAGTTCTTTCCTTCCCTTCTGTTTTCCCCAGTGTTTTTCCTCTTATTGTTGGTGACTTTCAGATTTCTTGTGGCGTAAGTAAATAGTTTGGGCCAATGTGCTTTCTGACCTTGCAAATGAAGTGGAAAACCTTATCTGCAAAAGCCTAATGTTTAATAAAACATTAAAAATTCTGTGTATCAAAGCTAAGTCCAAGTGACTTGAAAGAATGCAAAACTTACAGAAATAAGGCCTCCAAACAGACCTGCTACATTCACTTGTGTTCTGGTTTTGAAATGAGCTGAAACCAGATACTGCAGAATGAGAATGTGTTTTTAGAAAGATCTTTTCTGAGATCTGGCCATCAGGGCTTCTCTCTGGAAAGTGTGGGGGAAACCTTTCTTTGCCATTTTCCTTGGCGGTATCTAGCAGAATGGGCCTACTTAAAGGTGTTAATAATTATATCTTGCTGTACTTCTATTGCTCCCTTTTAAATTTTTTTCAGAAGTCTTGGTGTTCTGATGGGTAGCAACTTTACTGAGTTTGGCAATTTTCATCTTGGGCTGGAAATCCTTTAGGTGTTTCCTGTAAGAGATTCCTAATTGTAAATCTTTGAATTTAGGTGTGGCTGTAACAATTACTGAAATTTAAACCTGGTGATATCTAATGAAAACATTGCTCATTTTTCCAATCTCCTTTCTTTGTTAAAAAACAACGATAAGAAAAGACTGCAAAGCGGATTCACATCTCTTTTGTTTGCTAAAATCATGACAAGATGACAATTTTCTGCAGTATTACATGGTTTTCTCTAAGACTAGATTGTCAGTATGGGTAAGGGAGACTATTTTCTTCTTTCATTACAAAAAAATGTAATATTTTTTCCCAATTGCCTTTCATTTTTCCAGTGAAATCTTTTCAGAAATAGTCTGAAATAAAAGTATTACATGCAATCATCAATAGGATTAATTAGACTGCCATTTCTTTTATATAGGATTAACTCTAAAACTTTCAGTAATATCGAAGTGATAAGTTAACAGAGTGCCTAGATGGTTATCTTATCTTTGACCTTTTCTATTTTAATCCCTTTCACACTGGTTCTGTAAAAAATCCCTTGTGCAGACACATTTAATTCTCTTTTCCTTTCCACATATTTCGTGGAGCCTGTTATTTGATCCACAACTTCTTGCTGCTATGCACAGGAGGCACATTTATTCCATTTAATTTCCTTATCAAGACCTCTCGTTCAGCATCAGGCGCGGTGCTAATCTTTGGCTGAGGATCTTTGGGCCAGGAAGGAGTTTCCCAGGAGCAGTTTCTGTGAGAATTACTTTGCGTGTTAAGTGTCAGCAGCTGGAGCTGTGTGATCAGCAGCCTGCACCGATGCTGCCCCTTGCCTAGGGAAACTGCTCTAGAGGAGTTTTTTGGAAGTGGGAGGAGAGGAAATTGGCTCAGTCTGAAGGTAAGAGGCGCCAGAGGTGCTTGATACGTACCTGGAAAGGTAAGATACGCCTTTCTGTAGCCAAATGCTGCAAATCAAGATCAAAATCAGGAATGAGGATCCTAAGCCGAGGGTTTGGGACGTGGGTGAAAGTGGCCTCTGTCCCTGTTAGCTGGGGTATGAGCTCTGTGAGCTCCCTCCTCTGCTCAGTCAGCTCTCTGTGGTCTTGCTTCTAAGGAAGGAGCCTCTGGGGATTTGGGGGTTCTTATTCCTCTAAAGACTCAGACCTTCATCATCCAGGTGTCTGGACTCTTCTGGAGGGGTTTTGTTCTGTCCTCTGTGCAACGTCCTCGTGGCACTTGCTGAGGCCCCAAGTGAGCACAGGACTCCTTCACAAGGTGATAAAGACCATTGCATGTTACAAGAAATCCTGACCAAAGAACACGGACAAACACTTTTTTTTAAAAAATCAATCTGCCCAACTAGTCCCTTTTAAAAATACTGCCCTTTTCTGACATCTAAAATCACGAGTGATTTGCAAGCACTGTGAACCTGGCAGTGTATCTGTTTCAGTATTTCATTTCTTTGAAAACCCACAGACACTTTGAGATGCCAAGGAGAAAAATCTTCTGCACAGGGAATAAATTCTGAGGCTAAATATTAATTTAAAAAAAAAGAAATTAAGCACATAACGGGAAATTTCTCAAATGAAAAACATTAAGGAATGCAGACAGAAAAAATATTTCTAAAAGGGATTAGTTAACCTAAACCTCCTTAAAGGAAGATGGAAATGTGCTGGACATTGTAATAATTTCTTTTCTGAAATTGAAGGATGGAAAAAGTCCTTTCACTTGGTCAAAACCAATAGGCAGATTATTTTTCTTCCTAAGAGTTTTGGAAGAGGATTTGACTTACTCTGAGTATGATGGACATCGGCTTGGAAGGTTTTACCCAGTGAGTAAAATGGGCCTTAGCTGCAAAAAGGTCAGTCCCACATCCCAAATTCTCCTGAGCTTAATGTTTGACACCAGCCCACCTGCACCAGAATTTTTTTCAAGGCATACTGATGTGAATGTCATAGCTGCAATTTTTTTAAAGAGACGGAATTCAAGAATATCCCAAAGGCCTAAAAAATGATGGCAGTATTTGATTAAAAAGAAAAAAATACTAGTGCATCATAAATTACCTGCTTAATATTCAGACTTATGTTGGGAAGTTGTTTTTTTTTTTTTTTCCCCTGCATCATGTGGTATTTTAAGATTCCTCAGAAAAAATATAAAAATAGAAAGACCTGTTTTGAATTTCTAGAATAATTCCAGAATCACTGGAGAACACGTTTTTGTCATAGATGATGGCACCATGACATGGCCTGACTTGTTTCTTTCATTGCATTTTAAAGTTTTGAAGGCAGTCTTCTGCTGATGCCCAACACCAGCAGAAAGAGGGGATGAATCAGGTCTTTCTGATGGCATATCATCAAGGGCTGAAAATAAATCTGTGTTGAAAATACAGCCTTGACTGTTGGAAAAGGAAACATCTGATCATAAAATTACCGTCGAAGACAGAAGCTGAGCAAAAAGCCAAATTTAAAAGCCTTCTGTGATGAAAACCGTGCTTCCAAACCAAGTCGAGACAGTGAGGATGTCAAGGACAAGGGAAAGCCTTTAGAAAACTGCAACTATTCTTAAGCTTTCCTGACTTTCCCTGTTTTGTTTGGGCTGTCAAGGGATAGAAACTTCTTTGTAAACCCCTGCAGAAGGTTGTTTGCAAAACCTTCCAAAAATCCGTGGTCATTTTCTAATTCAAATGTTTTGTATTTTACGGCAGGAGGCAGTGGTGGGAAACTCGCTAGGAGTCAACATGGACACCTGAAGTGTATATTTAAAAAAAAAGGAAAAAAAAAAAAAGTAGTTCTGTGGCATTAGTTACAGCAGTTGGCAGAAGTTCTGTTAGAGACCTCTGCATATCTGTTAGAGAGCATTTGTCCATAGCGGGGACTGTGATGAGCCTCCACAGGCTCAGATGAGGGATGGAATAGCTTTGCATTCCTGGGTAGGCACATGGTCCCCTTTAGGGTTCAGCTGTAGGAATCCGGAATTTCTTCCGAGTCCACAGGTGAAGGGAAATCCCACAGGACTGAGCTGAAGCAGTGGTGGAGGGCTACGAGATGCCGGAATCCGTTCTCTTGTCTGGATGATGTTGCTGGTGGACTCTTTGAGTCGACCTGAAGCTGCTGAATGGCTCTGTTTGTTCACACGTGCAGCTCCAAGGCTGTCAGCCTTGCCCAGGGCGCGAGTTGAGTTCTCTTTCGCTATAAACCAGTGAAAAGGCAGACAAATTTTGCACAGCTTTGCTTTTGCCCACTCGTTGAAAGTAAAGAAGATTTAAAGGCCGTTTATGTTGTGCTGCTCGGCGAGCTGGGTTTGGCTGCCCTGAATATTTCTGGCATACGTACAGTGAGCACCACAAATCGTGGCTGCTTTTCCCAACTCCACGCTGCTGTGAGGTTTTGCTTGCTTAAGGCTGCCACACTTGGGTGATGAGCTGAACTTGAGGTGCCAGAAATGGCATCAGGACCTACACAGGTGGACATAAGTGTAGGGGCTGAGTCATGTTTTATGCTCAGGGTAAATAAATGTAAAACCTGCAAGGCAGGCCTCGCAACTTTTACATTTTCACCTGCTAAAGATGAAACGTTTCTGCTAAGAGAAACTATTTAAATGCATTGCTGAATGGTGTTCTCTCTTACATCGAAAATATCAAAAGCAGANAGTTGTTTTCTTAAAAAAAAAAAAAAGGTGTTTTTTTTTTTTTTTTTTTTTTTTTTTTTTTTTTTTTTTTTCTTTTTGTAATTCCCCCTGATGTTTTGTAGGAATAAAGGAAGGGGTGGTCTGGGTTTGGTTTTTTTCCTGTCCAAAACCAGGTAAATGGCTACTTGTTTGTCAGGCTGGGCCAGAAATAATTTGCATTGGTGAGATGCAGTAAGTGGCCTTGATGTGATATAAGTTTTTCTGTAGAATTGTTCTATTTCCAGCAGCTATGGTGTCAGGCCTGCAGTTCTTATTTTACTTTATTTTAAGAGCGTTTTAATCACACTCATGAATCTTCCTCTCTCCAAAGTACAGCTGGCTAACGTTTATTCAAAGAATTATGACAAAGGAAGAGTTAGATGAATTTTGTTCTTGAAAAGAGAAGTTATTAAACTATTTCAGACTATTTAATCAATAGTAGTTTTATTTCATGGAACTACTTAAATCCTAATGAGGAAATGAGTATTTATCCTAAAATTTATTTAATACTCAATCTCATTGTGTAGCATGATTCTGCCAAGAAAGGCCTTCCAAAGGCCAAACCTTAATTATTTTGCTGCCATTTTATTCCAGATAAGCAATAAAGCATTTGTCTCATATATTTTTTTCCCACCAAAGATCATTCCTAATTAAATCTAATTTTGGTTTCATCCATTGCAGAGTGACTTGCTTTTAAACAGTATCTTTCAATGAAGTCTGTTAATTGCTAGAGCAAGAATGTGAGTTTCATTATGCTCCTGTGTGGTTAGAAATTATTACTAGGTCATCTCTATAGCTGGGGAACAAATGTCACAAAAGTGGAGAAGCGTTGTGATGGTCACTGCTTCATCATCTGGGCTGTCTAGCAGAATTTTGAGTCCAGAATTAAGTGTGCAGCTAACCAGAAATCAGAAGCAGACATTTTAGCTTCCTACAAAAATAGGAGTAATTTTTAACAGTAGAACGCTGGTTACTTAGCACAAGAAATTGGATGGGGGTTGTTGTGTTAATGGATATTTGGGAAGATTAGGTGCTTTTTTCACCCCCACTTGTGAGTTGGTTTATTCTTTAGTTTTAGGCGCTCTGATGGATTTGAATAGCTTCATTTAAAAGAATGGAGACAAATTGCTTCTCCATGAGGGCTAGGGAAGTGAATTTCTCTTTTGTATCTTGAATTAGATCTGAGGAAAATGATTGAAATCCTACCTTGTGTGGGTGGTTCTCTTAGACTTCTGCTGCCACTATTTTGGGTTAATTATTTAGTGAAACTACATCACAACCCTCCTATGCACCAAGTGAGTTCTCTAAACACTGGGGAAAAGTCATGCTCATTCTCTCCTTTAGGTCAGAAAATAACTAAGTTGAGCAGAGGAAAAGAGTTTAAAGAAAAGACGGGGAGAATTCACTATTTGCATGGGGAAAGAGGGATAACATTATCTTCTGACTCAAAACTGTCTGGAGCAAATCTCACTCTGTTTTGTGTGCTCTGTGAAGACCAGCAGGGAATATGGGAAGAAGAAAACCTGTTTTCTATATACTGGTGTGTCTTGGACTCGTGATGGATACGGAACTTGCGGCTGAAGAGCTTCTGGAAGAACAAAGGAACTCTGAGGCTGGAGGACTCAGTTTTCAACAGGAGTAGGCAACAGCTGAGGAAAGTTTCTGAAGAGCTGTAAACTGGAGTAGCTGCCTTTGGGGAGACAGACACAGTCGAAGGTGACTTCCCCAAGATGCTTCCCCAAGATCTCTGCAAATTAATAATCTCCAATAACCATGTAGAAAGGGCAGCCAGGGTAACTGAGAAATGGAGCCGTTCCTTGCAGCTCTTTAAGACCCGTCTCTTCAAAATATGCAAATATGCAAAAAAAGAGTTTTATCTGAATTGTTCACAGGGAATATTCCCCCCCACCCCCGTGGCTTTACACAGCCACAGTTGTGCTGGATTCGAGCCCCAGCAGCCAGATTTGCCCGAGCAGCCCGTGCCTGTCACGAGGTGGCAGTGCAGAATGGGTTTGCAAGCACAGCCCTTGGGAATCCTCCAAGGGCAATTTTTTCCTGGAGAAGTTTGCGATTTCTGCATGACTTCGGATTCTAGGTTTTCCTCAGAATCAGTCTGGAGAAGTGGACAACTTGCAAACTGCCTGAAGTCACGGCGTGAAGTTGCATTTTCTTGAAATTATTCTTATGCAAGTCTATTTAATTAAAATTACAGTGGGTAGTATTTTACAGGTATGCTGAGGAAAGAAAAAATAAAAGCCTCAGCAGTAATGGCAGTGAAAAATCTGTCCAATACCACAACAGGGTAAGCAATAAGTCACTGTATCAATTTACTTGATCAGGGCTGTCAACACAGTGCATCTTTATTGATTCATTTCTGTGGGGCTGATACATCATCTTGAACTGGCATTAAAATGCTGGGGTTTAACATCTGGGCATTCAAGGGGCTTCAGACCAAGAGTTACATAGAGACAAGCTGGAGAAACTGCTGTAGCTGAATTGCCCCAAGGGGACAGAGATCAGATCATCTTCATAAGACGAGGAACTAGAATTGCTTCAGCAAAGTGTGTAACAGAAATAGCAGGTTTTATTTGCACAGCCTTTGATGGATTCCCGTCTACAAGGTGACTGAATCCTGTTAGCAAAGTCCCTTCTCTTTCTCGGGGGAGGGAGGGACTGACAGACAAGGTGTTTTCAGTTTATTACAAACCTTGCTCTGTCAAAACAACTTGAAACATCACCAAAGGATTCGTTCAAACCCACTAGAATTAAGGTTGGTGGCTATGGTTAGGGACCTAATATAGGTGCTGGGCCATCTCACTGGCCGACTGTGCCGAGTTAGAGGTGGCACCCTCTAACAACATACTCCTGTTCAAGTTTTGGCTCCCCTCACTGCGTGCTGCAGTTGGCAAGGCAACTTTCCAGCAGGGAATAATGAAGGAGAAATGAGCGTGTGTGGAGTGCTGCAGGAGCGGGGCCCCACGGCGGCTGCTGTTCCTCTGGTGGGTCACGTAACACCTGCTGCCTCCTCCCTCTCCCCTCTCTCCCCCCAGTTTTGTCACGGGAGATGCACAGCAGAATTTGCTTGGTGTCTGGAGAAATAGAGTTGTAGATGGTTCTGCCTCTTTGTTAATTTGTGACATTTACAATGCTGAAGAGCTGTACTCTTGGGCGCATATTGACATTTAATTAGGAAAATTACTCTGTGTTGGCTAGATCTAAATGTCAATTTATTAAGGCAATATATAGGTAATTTATCATGTAATGTATGTTCTGTACTAGATTAAAAAAGAATTGGAAATAATAGTAATTAAAAAATCCCATTCCAAAAATGTGCGCGCTACCATATGGCTGGCTACTGTAGCATAACAGAATAACAAGAACAGTTAATTATGTCAAGCAAGAATGAGTTAGAGAATCCATTTAAATAATCATGGATCACATGGTACCCACCAGTATCTGTTCAGAGACACTTCGTATGGATTTCCCCTCCTTAGAGCTGATTTTGCACAGGTTCCCAACCCAAAAGGCTTTAGACTGGCTCAGCTTTAACAAAATAAGCCTATCGAAGGCTGTTTAATAAAGCCTGGCAAATACCTGTGGCTATTTTCTCTACACCCAGTTGAGCTCATCAGTTCATCGTGTGTCCAAGATCTTTTCACTGAGCGAGGGCGAAACTCTCCAGTGCATTTGGGGCTGGGTTTCCTGGGAGCCCCCTGGACGATGCAGCCACAGGCTGTGCGACCAACACTGAGCTGTCCCACCTGCACACCTCCACCGAGGGCAAGTGTCTGGAGACAGCCCGTCATGCACACTCTAGCCAAGCTGCTCGAGCTGGCAGGATGAAAAAAGGGACAGGGAGGTGGGAAGCTGTGGCAAAGCACAAGCTGGAGGGTATAGGTTAAAATGCCTGTTGATGAACAGCCTTTTTGTGATGGCAAATTAAAGCGCAACCTCTCTCAATGGTGGGGTTATTTAAGCAAAACTAACTTACTTGAGTGCACCTCTCCAGGGGTCAGATGTTTTAGGAAATAAGTGATGCTGGTGAGTGTTGAGGACATCGGTATGCTCTCATAAAACTGAGCTGAAAATACAGATTCCATTAATCCACAGCAACAACCTTATTCCATGTGTGTGTTAAGTAGCGTTGCAGAGCAACCAAATATTTCCCATCAAGTAAGCACCCAGAAGTCTTGCTGATTATCTGAACTAGAGCTGCCTCTGCCAAACTGGGCTGGAAATCTCCATGCTTTTCATTAGATTTTTAATATTTCCCTTTTCTAATCAGGCTGGAAAGATGAGAGTGTCCTGCCCTTGCTCCTGGTCCCAGCCAGAGCCAAGAAACAGAGAAGCATGTGAAAATGATGTGGGTGTGGGGAAGAATAGCAAAGTTCCTCTTGTCAAGTCTTGGACTTCATGAAAGGGATGAGGAAAAGGATAGATCAGTCCTGAATTATCTGCTTAGGTTCAGGCATTCCTAGGACTTTGCTAACATCAACAGGTAAAGCACCAGAGAGATGTGCTTTTCTCTCATCAGCGACCTTGGGAAAAGTTAAACTTTTTAGGCAGCAGATGGCTTCTCTTTCCAGTTGCTTTGTTTTCAACTGCATCAATAAACAGAGATTATATACAGAGCCTTTGGGTTAGGCTGGTCTGAGTATATTAACACTATTTGGAAGGGGCCAGTAAACAAATTATCAACATATTCCATAGGGGCTGCCCAGCCACCAGAGACCTGTAACCAACCAGATGATCTGCAGGTAGCGACTGAATCTAATGTATGTGCTTCAAATTAACTAGGAATTAACTTCAGGTGAAACAGAGCTTAAGCATTTCATGTTCTGGCACAGAGCTAGTCCTGTGTGTCAGAGCTGAGCAAACGAGCTGTGCTTGATGTAAAGGGGCAAAACGTGATCTGCTGTAGACACCTTGAGGGACTTTAAATCCAAGGTATAATTTTTCCTTTCTTTTCATGTGACTGGCTAACACAAGGAATGGTTAACAGTTCCCTTTTTAAATTCTGTGTTCTCTCCTGCTGCCCAATTAATTTTCCCATTGGTCTTGGATACTCTATTGGGCATCGCTCTTTTTCTCCAAGGGAAAGGAAAGTCTCAGGGTCTCTCTCGCTGTGATTCAAAGAAAAATGTCTTCATTGCACTCCCTGAGCCTGTGGGTTGGTCATCTTTGGTTTGATCAGTTCTAGAGTCCTACAGCACCTTTGCGTGTAAGAGGCAGTGTATACTCCATCAGTCTCTAATAAATTTTGTAAGACTTGGGAAACCCTTTTAAGAGGAAAGAGCTTGCATAGAAAACTGAGGGAAGAATGGCAAGAAGAGCTTTTCCATTATGAACAGCTGTAAGGGAAATCTGTTCTCCTGACTCCATAAACCTGACAGCTTCTTTTTTTTTCTCAGTGCCAGGGACCAAAATGAGCTAAGAATTGTCCGTGTTTGTCAACCAAATGGTTGTGTTGGATCCAAAGGTGCTATGAAAAGTAACATTTTAACTCCTGGCCTTCCCCTGCAATTCCTTCAGCCAGCACTCAGTTTAAGGAATGAAATTCATCCTGTGGCATAAATGTTAGTAATAAATGTGCTCCTGTGGGGTGGTTTTGACACTAAGATTTAGCAAAGGAAAAGTTAGCTGCAGGGAGTATAAAACAGACTTTCTATGCACATTTACTTTTGGCAAGAAGTTTTTCTCGAGGCACATGGCAAGCCAAATTGGAATAAATGGCCACCTCTGTCTTCATCCTCCGCTGTTATTAATCTTGTGTCTCTGCAGCCCCTGTGTGCACACCAGAGGTTTGTAATGGGAGTCTGCAGCGACCGAAATCACGGAGATTAACTGGGATATTAGTGTGAAATCAAACTGGCGTTGATTAGAAACTGCAGTGGCTGGAGTAAGTGAGGAGCTGGACTCGGAGAGAACGGGAGGTTTGTTTGCTCTTATTCCAGCACTGCAATTGCTTGGTGCATTTTTCAGTCTCATCAAGAGACAAATGCCGCAGTGAGATTTTGTCTTTAGGAAGCTCCGGGCCGGAAAGTGGATTTTAATTGATTTCTGCCCAGTCCAAATCTGGCTATTTGAATCAAGAAATCGTGTTGCATTACACAAGGGCCAAATTTTGGCTTGCTCTGTATAGCTTGGCTTGCTGCTTATGGCTGGGATGCAACGTGCAGAGAGTGTGCATTAAGGCACAATATTCCATTTTAATCCCTAGATGGCACAACTTCTGCCAGAATGATACTGCTGATGATAAATAATGCCAGGCAGAGCAAATTTCTGAGTCTACGAGCAGATTTAATGAAACCTGAACCAAGAAAATACGGTGAGGAGAGCAGGTGAGGGTAGCAGCCTTTTATACAACCTTTCAGGAGGGCTGTCAGGGAAGAGCTGCCCTTTCTCCCAGCAAGTCACCCCTTCCAAAGTTGTAGACTCTGTATTCTTACACTCCTCCCAGAATACCTGGCTGTGTCATGTGTCATTCTGTAGAAAAGAATTTAGTCGTGAGGTCTTTGGAAGGGGAAAAGAGGGAATTAAACATTATATGTTGTGTTGTTTCGTATTATCTTTGTTTTAAGGCCAAAAGTGGCCATTATAGTAATTTAATTAGATATTCTGCATGACCCAAGGCAAAGAATTCAGCCACTAATCGCTGCATCCAGCTTGTAGCTTCTGGTCGGGTTATATTTTAGAAAGACATCCAGAAAGAATAGTATGTTTTTGGAGAAGGTTTAGCATCTGAAAGTTGAGCGGACTGCACAGACAGCATATGTTAGGGGAGGACAGATCAAACTGCTTGGTCCTTACCCCGCAAGATTTGAGATATATTAACATATAGATAGGAAATGTTGTTTTATTATAAACTGAGTACTGCATTTATAAATTGAACAAGATTTCTGAGAGCTTGGATCTGGGGGAGTTTTACAGAGATGCCTTTCAGGGGGAGTTTGCCTACGGGGTGCTCTGATGTCTGATGGGGAATGAACACATCCTATAAGCCACAGCAGAAATTCTGCTTCTCTGCCTGGATTCCTTTCTATCTGTCTGTCTGTCTATCTACCTTAATACTTAAAGATATAAAGAGTAGGTACCTCCCACCTTGTTTTGCTCTCTCCCAAAAATTATTATATACTCTAAGCCTTTTGAGGGTAAGAAATGCTAAAGATATTTTCACGCAACTGCTCTTGAATGCTGTCTCACACAAAATAGTGTGATGAACAGGAGCTAGTGTTGTAATAAACACTACAGACTTGCTAGGCTTAGCTGCAAGCATTCAGTGACCACCAGAAACTAGGTTAAAACTCAGGATTTATTTTTAATTTAGGAGAAGAATAAGTTTTTCTAGCTAATTACCAAGCTTATGTAGGTGACATGTTTTCCTGCCTGTTCTAGAACAACAGATGCTAAATTAATCTTGGCTGAGAATGAAGAAAAATCAAAATGTTAGCTCTTAGAAATTTTTAAGGAAATCATGAAAATAATGCATGACCCAGCAACAGTCCAGTTTGGGACAAAAAATGAGAAAGAACTTGGTGCCCAATAAGTTTTACAGATAATTGCACTAACAGCATCTGTTTTCACCTTCAGGAAAAGACTAGAGCTGTCATGTACTCAGAGAACAGAGGCATCAAACAGCATTAGTGCCACAGTTCAGGTAAATCAGCATAATTGCTATCTCTTGTTCAGAGGTTCTGCTTGCAAACAGCTCTCAGGAGCAGCTCTCTACACCTTGCCAGCAGCTGAATCCTTTCCTTGTTTAAAGGATTCTAGGTTGATTGCAGTTGGACGTTTCCAAGAGTGTTTTAATTTGTGGTGACCTCCAAGGCTCTGTGTGCAGCAGGAACTTGGGATTCCTGTCACCTGTAATAAGTATCTTTCCAAGGGTTCAGTTGTTCCCCGGAGAGTCAGTGGCATTCTTGGCATTGTCTGTGTTTGAAGCTTCAGTGAGCCTTAATGTTTTGGGCTGCTGAGTTAAAGAAATCACTGAGGGAGCCCTGGGAAGCATCTCCTGTATCTGCAGGTGGACAGAACAATGCCATTATCACACTGACAGTGCAAAGCTGAGAGCTTTTAAGTGACTGCTTTGCAGAAAACGTCCTTTCTTTCTTCCTCGTCTCATACAAGAGTACAAATAAGTGCATGTTGTGGGGTGACTTTATGTTGTTATATCCCCTANCTAAATTTGACTAAACCAGGACAGTGCACAGACCATAAAATAGAATTGTGCAAGGAGTTCATAGTTTGCCTTGATTCAGTTATTGGAAAGAAAAAACTGGAATGAGCTTACCTTTTTGTTGTTCTTGTTAGGCTTCGGTTTTAAGTCTCCCATTAGAGGCTTTAAAATTTCCTTGTAAATGACTCAAATGCTGTTTTATGCCATATAACTCACAGTATGAACGATGCTTAATCCCGCAGGATGGCTGCTGTGGCTGCTCTCCCCCTCTTTGTTACGGCAGAGGGCTTAAAGTCCTAGTGCCAATTCCTTTATTTGCAGCAGTGGTCAAATTGCAGCTTGTCCCTTGAAGGCATTCTGCAAAATTTATTCCTCTGTTAATGCTTCAGCCCACATGATGTAAATGCCCTGTACAGTCTAATAAATTGATTCAGCGTTCTGCTGAGCACCAAATTTCTGTCTCCCAGAAATTTGTGGTAGTGTAAGCTGGGCGTATATTGAAAGAAATTGTTATTGCTATTTACACCATTGTCAGCACAGGAACTGTCAGTGAAATAGAGACGAACAACCTCTCTACAGTGTTCTCTGCCTCAGTATCAGCATGAGAGTCCTAGGACGTGGGGATGTGTACACTGTTAAATAAGAGAGAGAGAGTTCTTGCCACAAACCTTTGATTTCCAGCACTCCTTGTTTACTCCCTCTCTCCCTGGCTCTGTTTTGGACCATTCCAGCTCTCTGGCAGACAACTCTGTGATGCAACGAGTTCATCCTGAACAGGGTGGGAGGAAGTCAGAATCTTTGTCTTGACTTAATCCTTGACTGTGCTCTATTTAGCAGTTTATTTATAGCTGATGTCCCAAGAATTGACTCTGGTCCTCCAAAATTGGCTCTAGGTAAGAATTCAGATGGATTTAAATTCCCTGCTGACTGTTACAGCTTCCCTAAAGAAACAACCATACAAAACAAGGGGAGATTAAAGTAAGACTGCCTGCAAACAGGTCAGTTGGTGATGCCTGCTGTAAAGCTATGAATTCGCTGATTTTGTGGCATCCATATCAAAAATGTGTTCTGAATTATTAAGAAATTCAGACTATATTTCATTTTTGCTTTTTGACTGAGGGTAACTTAAATAACTTGTTATGATACCTAAGGTCAGTTTTTAAGCGGCCAGAGCTGTAGAACAGTGCTAAATTTAAAATCTAACCTTATTTCTTCAGAATGTTTTAAAAATAGCTTCTCAGTGAAGAAAACTGTATTGGTTCTATTACATTAACCGTGAAGAAAACACGGTTCTGTAAAACTGTGTTTTGCAAGCTTACTATGTTGCCTGTAATCCTAAAGTCATATTGACCCATCATCTTTTAATATTCAAATGATATTTTCTTTAGATAGGTGACCTTGCATTCACAAATACGTCTTGAAATGAGTTTTTTACTGACCTGCTTCCCAGCAAGGTGCATCCGACCTCATTACTCAACATTATTGTTGTCACCCTCTTAACTTATGAAAAGAGAATATAGGGCATACACAGTAGATAAGTTTCTTTAGAATGCCAGAATATGGAATATTTTGGGGATGAACAGTCTATTTGTGTGGAAAAGCAAGCCTAGGGAGGCTCAGAAGCTGGCCAAGCCGTGGCTCGTGAGCCCTGAGTGCTGGCCAAACTGCGGAATGCAAGCTGTGGCCAAGGGCCAACCTGCAGTCGGTGGACACTGTGAATGGGTGTTGAGACACTGGGATTGGGAAGTGGGCAGTGATATTTTAATTCAGCAGAAAGGATCCTCTCTTTCACTGCCTAATGCAGTCCTTCATGGGGTGAGGGGTTTGGGAAGCTCCTTCCCTGGGAAACGGGGGAATTCCACAAGCTCTTTGTGCTCTTGGTGCGCTCTGATAACCTCCACTCAGCCTGGCTTGTGCCTCCTAACCCGTGAACTGAGGCACAGTCGTGCAGCCCTTCTCCTTGCAGGGTTTCTGTGGAAGTCAGAGGGTTTTGCCTGTTGTAAGTTTGGTGCCTTGGAACGTTACAGAACAAAAAGCAGTTGATGGATGCCCAAATGTGAATTGTGTCATGCCAAAGTGACCAGTAACCAGATGATTCACTGCAGATGCATTGGTAGTTTTGGTCTCTATTATTTTTTTCCGGCTGAGCTGACAGAGGGCTTGTGGTAGGAGTCGGAGATTTGCTCCCATCTGAGAGATTTTGGCTCAGGTCCACTCTTTCCAAGTACGTAGCTCAGCACTGGAGCTGGAAATGAGGCATTCCAACACTGAGGGCTGTCCACATTTCTGTTACTGTCCTCTCAAAGTTGTGACACACTCACTTGTCGTGTCACCTTTCCACAGGATTATACTGACAATGACCATTACAGGCTACAGGTTCACTGGGAAATAGGAGGGAAGGATAAAAAGGGGATGCATTCTCTGTTTAATATTCCTCAGCCACACTCTTAGCAAAACATTTCCACCCGGAGATCTGCTGTTTCCTGCTCCTCATCCCAGAGAAGATGGGGCTCTGCACAGGATTTTAGTTTCTCATTCCATTGACTGTTCCCTCTGTGGATTCATCTCTCCCCTCCTCATACGCTGTCCTAGAAATCTCTAGGGGAGGCAGCAGGGATGTCAGCTCATCTCATGGCTGCAGTTTCGTGTCCTGCTTAGTGCCACCTTCCTCTGCTTAGTGCCACTTCAGGAGGTGGCATGTCGCATGATCAGTTGGTATGGGAGGAGAGTTTTTTGAATCCTGAGACTCCTAGAGAAAGACAAAGCAGCCCTGGGGAAGAAAAATTAGATTAAGGTCTCTCTAGTGCTGTGGGTGCTGATGATACCATGTCCAGCAGCCCTGTGGTATGACCTGTGCGTCCCGTATGAGAGAGACTTTTAAACAAGCCCTTGCCCTCCTTGATTACCTCACCCGTTCCCGTGCTCCCCGCATGAGGGTTACATTCCCTGGATTTCAAATTCCCTTCCCATGGGGAGGTTGCTGTAGGTCAGGGAAGGCTGACAGAAACTCACGGTGCTTCACGGTGTGCTGCTGCTTCCAGCAACTCCCCCGGGCCTCCCCAAACCCTCATCTCCGCACAGCTCTGTGATCTCCTGGATCTTCCACCTCTTCTGGCATCTTCCTCCAGATGGCATCTTCACCTTCCTGTTTCTGGGCCCTGTTCTCTGCAAGACTGCGGTTTCTCTGTGGGAAATCTTCTTTTTGGACTCCTTTCTGAAACCATAAATGCCTGACTGTTCCAATCCAAAATAGTGTTTGTGAGGACACACGAAGTTTTGTCGGCATCCTAACTGGTGGTTCTGTCTCAAGTCCCTTTCTTTAAAAGGATTTGGGATGTGTCCCTTTCGTTTAGTCTGGATAACCTACAACAGCCCGCACTTGTTGCAGCCAGCCTGAAGTATCAGGCTTCTGTCAGAGGGTTCAGAACTTCAATTTTGGACATTCTCCCACCCACACAAACTCAGCTATCTGCTGCTTGTTAGCATTTATAATTGAAGCTGTTTTTTAAGCAGTGATGGTTATTTACTTAGTCTTGTATCCAACCTTACTGCCTTGCGGCCAAAGTAACTGTGGGTGAAAAAGTAATTGATATGAGCATGGAGAAAGATGGACAGAGCAGATTCTTCATTAATGTAATCCAGTTTGACATATGGGGACTACAGAGAAATGTGTAATGCCAGGGAAGAGCCTCAGAGACCTTCCTGCCCTTGCCCCAGACCGGGACTGATGTGTCCTAGCTTGCATCAGTACATTTTAGAGAGATGTTAGTAAATGAAAGAAGCCAAATAGATAAGTGTTTTCATTAATATCTACTATCCAGAGCCAGTTTTCTTTTTTTGCTTTCCACCCTTTGGATTTCTCTGGTTTTCTCCTCGATTACAGATGCCTCATATATTAAAAACTGTTTTTCTCTGCCTCTCCCCTCTGGCATCTGGGCCTGCCTGGCAGTATGTATTGTCAGACAGCTCAGGTGTTTTATTTCTGCCATGGAAAAATGCATGGCGTGAGTTAGAGCTGGAAAATTAATTAATTTATTTCTTCTGTGTTCTCAGTGAGGTGGTGGTTGTTTGTCTGGGTTTTTTTTTAATCCTGCTGATGACAGAAGTGGTATTGTTGGTTGCTGGGTTTAGGCTGGGTCCTGGCAGCAGCTGCAGTGGAGGAAGCAACGTTGCTGAAGGAAAAGGAGGCACCCACAGAGTGAACCATATATAAAACCTTAGTTACTACTGTTGTAAGCCACTGACGTATTTAGCTGCTGGATCTGAAATTAAATGTGAGTGGCATATCACACGAAGAAAAAAAATACACCATTATCTCTTAACCATAACAGAAACACAAACTATGGGCATTCACGTGGTGGTGTGGTAGAACACAGCTCCGTTTTTGGGTTAATCTGGGGACAGCTGATGCTGACTTTACATGTCGCTGAGGTGGCTCAGCAAAGATCACGTTTTCTAAATGCCTATTAAACTTTTTAGGTCAGAGGCTGTTTATTTTGCATGAAGGGCTATTTGAGAGTTTTCCCACCTCTGATTATGTCATTGGTCAGTATGACAAAGTCTGGCAGTGATCTTTCCATCTCTCATTAAAACAACTCTTTTTTCCTCCTCCATCCACAACATTATTTCTTCAGTTGCTCTCTCTGACCTTTTGCACTGCTTCAGTTGGACAAGCTGTGAAAATATACACCTGGTTTCTACCACTTCTGCATCAAATGTATTAAAAATTCGTTCTGTGACTTCAGTGTCAGTGGTAGAAGTAAAGCTCCTACAGGGAAATTAATGGAAATGTTCCACTGTGCTCTGGGCAGATG